>JBBGZY010003020.1:0-81039 GCA_037952925.1 Lithobates clamitans | reverse complement strand
ACTGACCCCCCCCAACATTGTGTACTGACCCCCCCCCAACATTGTGTACTGACCCCCCCAACATTGTGTACTGACCCCCCCCCAACATTGTGTACTGACCCCCCCCCAACATTGTGTACTGACCCCCCCAACATTGTGTACTGACCCCCCCCAACATTGTGTACTGACCGACCCCGCAACATTGTGTACTGACGCCCCCCCCCCCCCCAAACATTGTGTACTGACGCCCCCTCAACATTGTGTACTGACCCCCCCCCAACATTGTGTACTGACGCCCCCCCCAACATTGTGTACTGACCGACCCCCCCAACATTGTGTACTGACGCCCCCCCCCCCAACATTGTGTACTGACGCCCCCCCAACATTGTGTACTGACGCCCCCCCCAACATTGTGTACTGACGCCCCCCCCCAACATTGTGTACTGACGCCCCCCCCCAACATTGTGTACTGACGCCCCCCCCAACATTGTGTACTGACGCCCCCCCCAAACATTGTGTACTGACGCCCCCCCCAACATTGTGTACTGACGCCCCCCCCAACATTGTGTACTGACGCCCCCCCAACATTGTGTACTGACCGACCCCCCCCAACATTGTGTACTGATGCCCCCCCCCAACATTGTGTACTGACGCCCCCCCCCCCCAACATTGTGTACTGACCGCCCATCCAACATTGTGTACTGACCCCCCCAACATTGTGTACTGACCCCCCATCCAACATTGTGTTACTGACCCCCCATCCCAACATTGTGTACTGACCCCCCCCACATTGTGTACTGACCCCCATCCAACATTGTGTACTGACCCCCCATCCAACATTGTGTACTGACCCCCCATCCCACATTGTGTACTGACCCCCATCCAACATTGTGTACTGACCCCCATCCAACATTGTGTACTGACCCCCCATCCAACATTGTGTACTGACCCCCCATCCAACATTGTGTACTGACCCCCCATCCAACATTGTGTACCGACCCCCCATCCAACATTGTGTACTGACCCCCCCCAACATTGTGTACTGACGCCCCCCCCCAACATTGTGTACTGACGCCCCCCCAACATTGTGTACTGACGCCCCCCCCAACATTGTGTACTGACGCCCCCCCCCCAACATTGTGTACTGACGTCCCCCCCCAACATTGTGTACTGACGCCCCCCCCAACATTGTGTACTGACGCCCCCCCAACATTGTGTACTGACGCCCCCCCCAACATTGTGTACTGACCGACCCCCCCAACATTGTGTACTGACGCCCCCCCCAACATTGTGTACTGACGCCCCCCCCTCAACATTGTGTACTGACCCCCCACCCAAACATTGTGTACTGACCGCCCGACATTGTGTACTGACCCCCCATCCAATATTGTGTACTGACCCCCCATCCAACATTGTGTACTGACCCCCCCAACATTGTGTACTGACCCCCCATCCAATATTGTGTACTGACCCCCCATCCAACATTGTGTACTGACCCCCCCAACATTGTGTACTGACCCCCCATCCAACATTGTGTACTGACCCCCCATCCAACATTGTGTACTGACCCCCCCCCACATTGTGTACTGACCCCCCATCCAACATTGTGTACTGACCCCCCATCCAACATTGTGTACTGACCCCCCATCCAACATTGTGTACTGACCCCCCATCCAACATTGTGTACTGACCCCCCATCCAACATTGTGTACTGACCCCCATCCAACATTGTGTACTGACCCCCCATCCAACATTGTGTACTGACCCCCCATCCAACATTGTGTACTGACCCCCCATCCAACATTGTGTACTGACCCCCCATCCAACATTGTGTACTGACCCCCCCACCCAACATTGTGTACTGACCCCCACCCAACATTGTGTACTGACCCCCCCCATCCAACATTGTGTACTGACCCCCCCATCCAACATTGTGTACTGACCCCCCCATCCAACATTGTGTACTGACCCCCATCCAACATTGTGTACTGACCCCCCATCCAACATTGTGTACTGACCCCCCATCCAACATTGTGTACTGACCCCCCATCCAACATTGTGTACTGACCCCCCACCCAACATTGTGTACTGACCCCCCACCCAACATTGTGTACTGACCCCCCACCCAACATTGTGTACTGACCCCCCATCCAACATTGTGTACTGACCCCCCATCCAACATTGTGTACTGACCCCCCATCCAACATTGTGTACTGACCCCCCATCCAACATTGTGTACTGACCCCCCATCCAACATTGTGTACTGACCCCCCATCCAACATTGTGTACTGACCCCCCATCCAACATTGTGTACTGACCCCCCACCCAACATTGTGTATTGACCCCCCACCCAACATTGTGTATTGACCCCCCATCCAACATTGTGTACTGACCCCCCCCCAACATTGTGTACTGACCCCCCATCCAACATTGTGTACTGACCCCCGACATTGTGTACTGACCCCCCCATCATTGTGTACTAGCACCCCCCCTCATCATTGTGTACTAGCACCCCAACACTGTGTGGCACCCAAATAATATCTACTGGCACCCCATCATTGTGTACTGACCCCCCAATATTTACTGACACTCCAATAATATATACTGACACCCCAACATTGTGTTCACACCCCCAGCTCTGTACATAGGACACCCCGACATTGTGTTCACACCCCCAGCTCTGTACATAGGACACCCCGACATTGTTGTTCACACCCCCAGCTCTGTACATAGGACACCCCGACATTGTGTTCACACCCCCAGCTCTGTACATAGGACACCCCGACATTGTGTTCACACCCCCAGCTCTGTATATAGGACACCCCGACATTGTGTTCACACCCCCAGCTCTGTACATAGGACACCCCGACATTGTGTTCACACCCCCAGCTCTGTACATAGGACACCCCGACATTGTGTTCACACCCCCAGCTCTGTACATAGGACACCCCGACATTGTGTTCACACCCCCAGCTCTGTACATAGGACACCCCGACATTGTGTTCACACTCCCAGCTCTGTACATAGGACACCCCGACATTGTGTTCACACCCCCAGCTCTGTACATAGGACACCCCGACATTGTGTTCACACCCCCAGCTCTGTACATAGGACACCCCGACATTGTGTTCACACCCCCAGCTCTGTACATAGGACACCCCGACATTGTGTTCACACCCCCAGCTCTGTACATAGGACACCCCGACATTGTGTTCACACCCCCAGCTCTGTACATAGGACACCCCGACATTGTGTTCACACCCCCAGCTCTGTACATAGGACACCCCGACATTGTGTTCACACCCCCAGCTCTGTACATAGGACACCCCGACATTGTGGATTGCGCAGTAGAGGACAGCGGCAGATTCAGAGCCGGTTGGGTTATAGGTCGGTACCTTCAGGTGATTGGACACTGACAATGAGGACCCCATATAACTCCTCCCCCTCCCTTCAGATGTGGACTTCTCCTCTCGGAGTTCTTTAGTTGCAGTTCCAGAATTTCTTCGGTATTCATTGTTGTGACCCCAGCGCCGTCTTCCACATTTTCCATATCGGGGTCCCACGTACCCCTCCAGAGAAGTCTCCGGGTCTGGATCCTGCGTTAGACGCCCTCCTTGGTGGCGGTGAAGGGTTTGGAGTTGGTTTCAGGGTGTTATACAAGTCCAGGGCAAAGGTGACCCCGTCCCGGAAGGTATGGGGGAATCCCCCTCTGAGGGTGTAAGGGTTAACTCCCTGTGATGTACTTCTTGCAGGATTGTGAATATTGCCCCAGTTGCATCCTGCACCCCTGGGGGTCTCCCCCTAACCCCACCATTAGGAAGACTTGTGTCCCAACTGGCCTCCAGGTAACCCTCTGCCCACCACCCATCCACCCTTCCTGGTACTGGCAGAGGGAAGCACATGATGTTAATCTCCATTGTTTCAGCAACGCTATAGATGGCCTTGGGTGGTCCTACCAATCTCTCCCTCTCTGGCCCTAAACAGATTGGACTTGCCGCGTTTCACGTGGGGCAGTACGGTGGCCATTTGGGGACCCTGCCCATTGGATAACACGTATCCCAGCAGGCTGCTATGATGGGGGAGGGCTGCACAGGGACCTTCCCTTAACACCCTCCACATCCCCAGTGGTGACAATGAACACCCCATACAGGGGTCCCCCCACTTCTCAGGGACCGGTAAGAAGGAGTCTGTGCATTTCAACGCAATCCTGTTGTGGACAGCAGAAATATTGAGTCATCCAGTACATCTACACAATACTTCAGAGCAGCCGGCAGGAGGTTCGGGGGCTGATGGAGCTCTGGTTCTGTAGAGGTGGATCCTGGCTCTCAGGATGTGTGGCCCCTCCAACCCCATCACCAGATGAGTTGGAGGGGCCACAGTGTCACCCCCTGGAGAGTCAGCCACAGATAAGCTCACCTGTTCCCCTTCCGACTCTTCTTTCCTCAGTCTCTCTGTCTGTCCCACATTCCTCTTCAGTGAGGAGGATTTTCTATGTCTGTCTTATGGGACAGATTTCACATCTTCTCCGGTCTGTGAGCCGTCAGGGTGGTAAACCACACACCCCCCCCCCAACTCTCCCCCGCCCCCCCGCCAAGAGTCACTTTGTCACTTTCTGATGTACCTCTGGAAGGAATTTCTTTCATGAGGGAAGGTGGTGGAGCAGACGAGGTAGAAGAAGAGGGAGGATTGAAGGCTGTCTCTCAGGCGTAGCCCCTCCTCCTCTGCGATTAGCGTCCAAACTCAAAGACACTATTTCATTGTTGATTGATGAGGTGCAGAGTTCCTTGGCACTGGACCCACTGAAGACTTCCTGACTGAAGAGAAACCTTTCCTGCCTGGAGAAAGTTCTGTATGGAGATTGGCGACATCCTGAAAAAATATATGAGCCGCCCAAGCATTCTGAAGAGGACTCCTTTCTGGGTGTTGCCAGAGGGTGATCTGACTACTGCCTTCCTCAACATGGCCGATGGTCCTGGTGAAGGATCTCCCGGGTTTTATAGACCCAATGGATAGGAGACTTGAGGTTCTCTTTGAATCCTCCTTTGCCTTGCATGGTCTGATTCTGCAACCTTCTATGGTGGTATTTTATCCTCTGGAAATCTGGATAAGACACATCCTGAGAGCCAGGATCCACCTCTACGGAACCAGAGCTCCATCAGCGCCTGAACCTCCTGCCGGCTGCTCTGAAGTATTGTGTAGATGTGCTGGATGACTCAATATTTCAGCTGTTTATATACTGGTTGGGTAAAACGTAGTGAAATGACGTCTGGGGAGGATTTCCTTCTCGGGAGGACAGCTCTTCGGCAAGGAACTTGACTCCTTAGTCAGAAAAGTAATTGGAGGGTGTGGACAGCCGTGGCCAAGCAAATGCAAGTTTAAGGTTTCTGCTACTAAGTCCCTGACCTCAGAGGAAGGGTCCCTCCCCCACAGGCCTCGATTTCCAATCCCACGCAAGAAAGCTATTCCCAATCAAGTCTTGGACTCCCAGCTTGGCTAGACCTGGTTCCAAGCATTAGAACAAGGCTTCCATCACTTGTGGAGGAATGTCTTGTGGCCATCAGAGTTCAGAACACTCAAGACTTTTGGGTTTTGTCTGCCGTTATCCAGAACAATAAACTGGAATTTCAGTCTCTTATTCATAACTTCAAATCTGGAATCTTCTCCGCAGTGAGCACAGGCCCTTCAGATTTCCCTCCACCAGCTTCTGTACTTGGGGGTAACTTTACCAATGCCAGGGGGGGAGGTTTTAAGGGTTTTACGCCCCGTTTTTTTTTTTTTTTTTGTGGTTCCAAAACTAAACAAATACTGGCATCTCCTTCCTAGACCTCAAAGTCCTTAACAAATACTTGAAAATACAAAAATTCTGCTTAGAATCCACCAGGTCAATCGTTGTCTCTCTTTAACAAGATTTCTTAAATTTGCCTTGCAAATGTTTCAGAACATTTCCCAGACTTGTATATACAGTTATGTATTCTTTTACCTGATGCAAACGCCAGACATCAAAGCATGCCCCCATCTATCCACCACATCAACAACGGGGAGCAACTATTTCAGTCTTTGGTGCTCATTTTTTGTCTGTCCTTTGCTCCTCAAAGCTTTCTAAAGTTGTTGGCGTAGATCCTTGCCTTCTCAAGGTATTCACGTCGTGGCATGTCTGGACGATCGTCTGTTGAGTTAACTTGTGAATATAATGTGGTTCTTCTGTTGAAAACCCGCTCTGCCCATGTTCTGTCACAATGACATTCAGTGGATAGCTCACTAGTTTCAAGCCATCTGCCCTCACTCTGACTCCTCGCTTGGACTACCTAGGCCTTGTCCTTGGACCCTTTCTCAAATCTTTCTCCCACCTGCAAATATTTAGTCACTGAGTTTGCAGGTACGGACTGGCAGGTACTGTCCCGTTGTCCACCCTCTGTGAGGTTTTGCATGAGGGTCTGATGTGGTTCTTCTTCTAGGTGGTTCTGTGTGCCCAAACTCAATCTAAACCTTTTGTAGCACAGAATTCTGGTTGTGTGGGACAAGTCAACTTCCTCTTCAGATCTCCCCATGCGTCTGTCAGTGGAGGCCAGACACACTCTAGCATGGTAGATACACAGTCCGGTGCTGGAGGTGGGAAAGTCCTTTCTCCCTCTATATTGGATGTTGGTCATAAAGGATGCCAGCCTATCAGGCTAGGGAAGTGAGCTCAGGGGACGATGACAGTACAAGGAACATGGTCCCTACAGGAATCCTGGTACTTCAAGCTATTTACCTCATCCCTCAGAAATGGACAAGCTGTCTTCGGGGACTACCAACGCGGATTCAGTCAGACAATGGTTCGGAGGGAGGGCGGTCCTTTCATCTGGAACAGTTTTGAGATTTTGATGCAAGGAGATCCACGCTTGGCATCCTCCAACAAGGTGGTGAGGTTCGTGTCTCGGTCTTCGGATACAAAGGCCTTTGTGGTGGATACACTGGTGACCCGGCAGGATCAGTTCTCCCTGACAAACCTTCCTTCCTCAAAAGATCCTCCCCATTTGTTCTGTCAAAATGAGTCTGAAGGAATTCCAGTTACTCTTGTGGCCCCGAAATGGTCCAACAAGAACTTGGTGCTCAGATATACTCTGGCTTCTGGCAATCCCCCCCATGTCCATTACTAGACTGTCCGGATCTTTTGTCCAGTCCGGTGTTCCGTCCAGCTGCTCGGTCCTTGGGTTGGATGGCCTGGCTGCAGAAGCCCAATTTCTAAAAGAGGTCTGGCTGATTCGTCATTCCTAAGCTGTTAAGTGCCAGAAGCTCCGCTTCTTAAAGACCTTCTTCGGACCTGGAAGGCTTATTCTACATGGTGTGAACAGTGGAAGGCAGCAACATAAGGCAGTACTGATGAAAATAAAGGAGGATTTGCCTCCTAACAATGTTCCAGATAGAAAGAGAAAGTATTGCCTGCATTGGCAGAAAAGGTGAGGAGAGCTGCCTTAGGATCTGCTAGTCAATAGATATCTGATCCATGGATCCCACCCCTTCTCAGATTTCACATCAGTGTTATGGAGGGTACAGGTGAGCCTATCATTAACCGGGATCTAATGAAGCTTGCATTTGACAAGTGGTACCACAAGCTGCTTCTTCTGGCTGCTGTCTGATTTGTGTTCTGGACCCCTTTTTGGTTGTTTTTGAGGGGTATGTTTGTTGGCTGTTCTCCCCCCCCCCCCCCATTACCCTCCCCTTATTGATATTACTTGGTGATGTCCCATTTATCTTTGAATCTGCCCAGGTCCTCTATGGTATGAACTAGAAAATGGGATTGGTTGACTTACCTGTAAAACCCATTTATTGGAGTACATAACACGGGTCACCCTACCTTCTGTGGTCTCCATGGCTTGCTACAGAACTGAGGATTGCTGGGAGTGGGAGGAGTTATATGGGGTCCTCACAGCCTCCAATCACCTGAAGGTACCATTCATCTCTGAATCTGCTCGTGTCCTGTACTCTACTCCAAGGAATGGATTTTACAGAGACGGAAAAAAGTATTTGCTCCCCTGCTGATTTTGTAGGTTTGCCCACTGACAAACGATCGGTCTATAATTTTATTGGTCAGTTTATTATAACAGTGAGAGAATAACATCAAAAATATCCAGAAAAACGCATTTCAAAAAAGTTATAAATTGATTTTCATTTTAATGAGTGAAATAAGTATGTGAACCCTTCACAAAACATGACTTAGTAGTTGTTGGAGAAACCCTTGTTGGCGATCACAGAGGTCAGACGTTTCTTGGAGTTGGCCTCCAGGTTTGCACACATCTCAGGAGGGATTTTGTCCTCTTTGCAGATCCTCTCCAAGTCATTAAGGTTTCCAGGCTGATGTTTGGTAAATCGAACCTTCAGCTCCCTCCACATATTTTCTATGGGATTAAGGTCTGGAGACTGGCTTGGCCACTCCAGGATCTTCATGTGCTTCTTCTTGAACCACTCCTTTGTTGCTTTGGCCACATGTTTTGGGTCATTGTCATGCTGGAAGACCCATCCATGACCCATCTTCAATGCCCTGGCTGAGTGAAGGAGGTTCTCACCCAAGATTTGATGGTCCATGGCCCCGTCCATCGTCCCTTTTGATGCGGTGAAGTTGTCCTGTCCTCTTAGCAGAGAAACAACCCCAAAGCATAATGTTTCCACCTCCATGTGTGACGGTGGGGGATGGTGTTCTTGGGGTCATAGGACCTCCATGTATGACGGTGGTGGATGGTGTTCTTGGGGTCATAGGACCTCCATGTATGACGGTGGTGGATGGTGTTCTTGGGGTCATAGGACCTCCATGTATGACGGTGGGGGATGGTGTTCTTGGGGTCATAGGACCTCCATGTATGATGGTGGGGGATGGTGTTCTTGGGGTCATAGGTCCTCCCATGTATGATGGTGGGGGATGGTGTTCTTGGGGTCATAGGACCTCCATGTATGATGGTGGTGGATGGTGTTCTTGGGGTCATAGGACCTCCATGTATGACGGTGGGGGATGGTGTTAGGGTCATAGGACCTCCAGGTATGACGGTGGGGGATGGTGTTCTTGGGGTCATAGGACCTCCATGTATGATGGTGGGGGATGGTGTTCTTGGGGTCATAGGACCTCCATGTATGAGGGTGGGGGATGGTGTTCTTGGGGTCATAGGACCTCCATGTATGATGGTGGGGGATGGTGTTCTTGGGGTCATAGGACCTCCATGTATGACGGTGGGGGATGGTGTTCTTGGGGTCATTGGTCCTCCATGTATGACGGTGGGGGATGGTGTTCTTGGGGTCATAGGTCCTCCCATGTATGACGGTGGGGGATGGTGTTCTTGGGGTCATAGGACCTCCATGTATGACGGTGGGGGATGGTGTTCTTGGGGTCATAGGACCTCCATGTATGACAGTGGGGGATGGTGTTCTTGGGGTCATAGGTCCTCCCATGTATGACGGTGGGGGATGGTGTTCTTGGGGTCATAGGACCTCCATGTATGACGGTGGGGGATGGTGTTCTTGGGGTCATAGGACCTCCATGTATGACGGTGGGGGATGGTGTTCTTGGGGTCATAGGACCTCCATGTATGACGGTGGGGGGATGGTGTTCTTGGGGTCATAGGCAGCTCTCCTCCTCCTTCTCCTCCAAACACAGCGAGTTGAGTTGAGGCCAAAGATCTCGATTTTGGTCTCCTCTGACCACAACACTTTCCCCCAGTTCTCCTCTGAATCATTCGATGTTCATTAGTGATCTTCAGACGGACCTGTACATGTGATTTCCTGAGCAGGAGGACCTTGCGGGGGCTGCAGGATTTCAGTCCTTCACGGTGTAGTGTGTTACCGATTGTTTTCTTGGTGACTATGGTCCCAGCTGAGATCATTGACAAGATTCTCCCGTGTAGTTCTGGGCTGATTCCTCATCGTTCTCCTGATCATTGAACCTCCAACAGGTGAGATCTTGTATGGAGCCCCAGACCGAGGGAGATCGATCGTTATTTTGTGTTTCTTCCATTTGTGAATAATTCCACCAACTGTTGTCACCCTCTCACCAAGCTGCTTGGCGATGTTCTTGTAGCCCATTCCAGCCTTGTGTAGGTCTACAATCTTCTCCCCGACATCCTTGGACAGCTCTTTGGTCTTGGCCATGGTGGAGAGATTGGAATCTGATCGATTGATTCTGTGGACAGGTGTCTTCTATACAGGAAACAAGCTGAGATTAGGAGCACTCCCTTTAAGAGAGAGAGAAGAGTGCTCCTAATCTCACCTTGTTACCTGTATAGAAGACACCTGGGAGCCAGAAATCTTGCTGATTGATCGGGGATCAAATACTTATTTCACTCTTTAAAATGCAAATCAATTTTTAACTTTTATGAAATGTGTTTTTCTGGATATTTTTGTTGTTTTTCTCTCACTGTTATAATAAACCGACCAATAAAATTATAGACTGATCGTTTCTTTGTCAGTGGGGCAAATTTACAAAATCAGCAGCCGATCAAATTATTATTTTTTTTTTTTCCCTCGCTGTACAGGTAAGTCAGAACTTCCATTATTCACATCCCATTAGATGTATACTGAACCATATAGGAGGCATTAATGGGTTAACTGACCAGGCAAGGGTCCCTTTTACCCCCCAGATTATATCCATTCTCCATAAATAGCGCTGTGCAAAGACATACAGAACCTAGACCATCAGGAAACCTAGAAATACTTGTAGCCTGGCCTGAGGAGCTTACACTTTAATGTGCTAGGCACAGAGTCAGCAGCTGTAGTGCAGTGAGCAGTAATGGAGTCCACCCTGCCGGGTCTGCTGTGACGTGTTTTCTGTTTGTCCTAGGTAAGGGGGCTGAGCGCTCAGGAGGCAGTAAGACGCTGGTCTCCTTTCCAGTGAAACAGCCTCATGTCTGGCCATCGGCGACAGGTGAGAACGCAGCCCACCCATCCACTATTCTCCATCACCTGGAGGTAGCAAGAGAAAGTTCTGTGGATCCGGGGAAGAAAACGGCAAGATCTGAACCTCGCCATGAGGAAGATGATTCCTCTTCTTCTTCCTCCTCCTCCGACTCCTCCTCCTCCGACTCAGACAGTGACCTGGAGGAGGACAAAAAGAGAAAGGAAGCTGCTGAGGAGAAGAAGAAAGATCAATCCGACCCCAAATGGGGCTCCAATGACCAAAAGACACAAACGGGACAACCCGGAACGCGAGAACAGGAAATCCTGGGAGGAGAGACAGCTGGAGAAGACCTGACCCATGTCCGCCAAGCTGTGGGGATACTGAAACAGAAACCCAAGCTACAGAATATACCCCATGCGGGGGAGAAGACAACCACTGGTGACCAGGATCTCACCGGAGAACAATCAGAAGATGTTGCCCCGGGTGTGGACACAAAATATGGGAAGAAGACACTCAGTGATGGACAAGATCTCGCTGAAGAAGAATTGATAGATGTTGCCCCGGCTGTAGATACAAAGGTGCAAAATATACCCCAGTCTATGGAGAAGACACCCAGTGGTGGCCAGGATCTTGTTGGAGAAGACTTAGTGGATGTTGCCCCAGCTGTAGACACAAAGTCCAAGGAGAAGACACCCAGTGGTGGCCAGGATCTCGCTGGAGAAGACTTGGTGGATGTTGCCCCAGCTGTAGACACAAAGTCCAAGGAGAAGACACCCAGTGGTGGCCAGGATCTTGCTGGAGAAGATTTGGTGGATGTTGCCCCAGCTGTAGACACAAAGTCCAAGAAGAAGACACCCAGTGGTGGCCAGGATCTTGCTGGAGAAGACTTGGTGGATGTTGTCCCAACATTGGGCACGGAGAAAGCAGCACATGGTGAGGCTCGGGCTCCAGAGCAGGCTGTAGAGGGAAGACTTGCCAGCAGCCAGGGTCAGGATGTTGGAGAAATGCAATCCTCTGGTGGGAACAACAAAGATCTTTCTGAAGAACCTTCAGTCTCCTCTCCGGATCGGTTGGCTGAATCTGATGACCTGTCACCTTCACGTGAGCTGAGCTCTGTACAGAGATACATTGTTCCCTCTGCTTCCTTCCTGCTCTCTCCTTTCCCATTCCGGACACATCAACTGACCTCAGATGGTGCAGGAAGTCGCCTCCCCTCTTCCTGTGTCCTCAACTGTCTTCTGCAGAATTATTGGGCTCTGTGTGCGGCTGATGTGTCCACGCTCGTCTTTCTCTGGTTCCCCCGGCAGCCTTCATACTATGTACTAAAACCTCTCTCCTTACTGGTCATCACCTTCTGTACTTTTCTGTCACTTAATGTTCCCTCTACGCTTGTCTCTCCTCCTGTAATCTCTCATACATGGCACTCTCATGTGTTCTGTCACATTCTGCCCTCTCGTGTCTCGCTGTATTCTCTCTCTCTCTGGTATACATTGTACATAGTAGTGTTCACTCTTCCCCCATGTTTTTGGCCGCACGTTGTTTCTTGTTTGCAGTAGATTGGGTTTGTCATAAAACACTATTGGATCGCAGGAGTAAGGTAAGTAATAAGAAGAGATCAATGATAACAGGAGCAGAATGTGGATTTCCAGCTATGAAATGTAAGGAGTGCCTGGAAGGTCTAAATCCCAACCAGAATTTAGCCTGTTACTTGGCACCTGTGAATGACCAACACATAGAAGAAGCACAGTCCGAGTCTGACGTCCTCACCCAGGAGAGTCACAGGCCAAGTCTTGAAGTCCTCACATTTGAGATTTATAATCTGGGTCTTGACGTCCTCACTATTGAAGAAGCACAGTCCAGGTCTTGAGGTCCTCCCATATGAGATTCACAGTCCAAGTCTGATGTCCTCAGCATAAGAGAAGGCCTGAGCCTTGACATTCTCACGTAGGAGACTCACAGTTCGTGTCTTGACGTCCTCGCCTTAGGAGAAGTACCACCCGGGTCTTGACGTTCTCGCCGTAGGAGAAGCACAACCCGGGTCTTGACGTCCTGGCCGTAGGAGAAGCACAACCCGGGTCTTGACGTCCTGGCCGTAGGAGAAGCACAACCCGAGTCTTGACGTCCTGGCCGTAGGAGAGGCACAACCCGAGTCTTGACGTCCTGGCCGTAGGAGAGGCACAACCCGAGTCTTGACGTCCTGGCCGTAGGAGAAGCACAACCCGAGTCTTGACGTCCTGGCCGTAGGAGAAGCACAACCCGAGTCTTGACGTCCTGGCCGTAGGAGAAGCACAACCCGAGTCTTGACGTCCTGGCCGTAGGAGAAGCACAACCCGAGTCTTGACGTCCTGGCCGTAGGAGAAGCACAACCCGAGTCTTGACGTCCTGGCCGTAGGAGAAGCACAACCCGAGTCTTGACGTCCTGGCCGTAGGAGAAGCACAACCCGAGTCTTGACGTCCTGGCCGTAGGAGAAGCACAACCCGAGTCTTGACGTCCTGGCCGTAGGAGAAGCACAACCCGAGTCTTGACGTCCTGGCCGTAGGAGAAGCACAACCCGAGTCTTGACGTCCTGGCCGTAGGAGAAGCACAACCCGAGTCTTGACGTCCTGGCCGTAGGAGAAGCACAACCCGAGTCTTGACGTCCTGGCCGTAGGAGAAGCACAACCCGAGTCTTGACGTCCTGGCCGTAGGAGAAGCACAACCCGAGTCTTGACGTCCTGGCCGTAGGAGAAGCACAACCCGAGTCTTGACGTCCTCGCCGTAGGAGAAGCACAACCCGAGTCTTGACGTCCTCGTCGTAGGAGAAGCACAACCCGAATCCAATAGTAGATATTGTCCTGGAAGGCGATAGTAGATCAGCTCTCCATCATTTTTGTTCAGGCACACCAGAAGCATCATAAATCTCAGTAGATGTGTTTTCAATGTCATCTTTTTTGGTTACCAGTTTTCGGTGCCCATTAGATCATTTGGTAAAAAAAATGTCAGCTAAACCCACAATGATGTTCCACCTGTGAAGGGGTCGGCAGCCTGTCATCCACTCCCATTGCTGAGGGGGCTCAGGCATTGGAAGATCTCTGGAAAATGTCCTCATAGATGAAGTATGAGAAGCTGTGATGTCATCAGTTTGAATTCCAGTGGAGGGTGAGAAGGCTGCAGGAAGGACCACTCTTGGCATTTCTTTTACCTGGAAGATAAATATTGGGAACAGTCATGAAGACAGAAATATATATCTACTGCACCCCCATAATCTGTGCGGAATGCTGACCACCCGTGATAAAAGGACCATATCTGGCTGTCACCAGGAACTGCAGATGATAGCTGTGAGATGGAAGTCCTGGTATCGCTCCTCTGGTGTCATCTGCTAGAGATTCTGCCTTTTCGATTCAAAGAAAGTCCATGTTCATCTCACCCATAATACAGAACATCTCAGGCTGTACAACCACAGAGAACCTCCCCAAGGGTCCTATATGCAGAGACAACGTGGGGGGGTCCTACATGCAGAGACAATATGGGGGTCCCATATGCAGAGACAACGTGGGGGGTCCCATATGCAGCGACAACGTGGGGGGGTCCTACATGCAGAGACAACATGGGGGGAGGGGTCCTACTTGCAGAGACGACATGGGGGGGAGGGGTCCTACATGCAGAGACCATATGAGGGTTCCTACATGCAGAGACGACATGGGGGGAGGGGTCCTACTTGAAGAGACAAAAGTGCAATCCTATTCCAAATGTGTTCCCATATAGACAACCCAACAGTCCTATAGTTAGCAGTCCAGTCATAATATACACAAAGTCCTACATGCAAAGACAACGTGGCGGCGGGGTCCTACATGCAGGGACAACATGGGGGTGGGGTCTTACATGCAGAGACAATGTGGCGGCGGGGTCCTACATGCACGGACAACATGGGGGTGGGATCCTACATGCAGATCAGATCTGTCCTCTTGGAGTTTATAGACATCAGGCGGCGGTGACTACGTATGATCGCTCTTTAGGAGACACGTTATGTGAACACAACTCGTATTGGGATTGGTGTCAGTGCAGATCCTGGGGGAGGGGCGGGAATGCATCTCCTATCACACCTCCCGTGTTTAGTTTGATATTTTGTATTTCTAAGAAATTCTTCTGATCCCCCCCCCCTCCTCCTGTCTAGTTCTGCAATGTGGAGGTCTTTCCCTTTTACATTTTGCTGCCATTTATAATTTCCAGAATCCTAACATGTTCTCTTCTCTTCCAGTGACTCCGCCTCCTCCTTCAGCGGCTCCACCCCCAGAAGAGCCCTTCGATAATTCCAAATATCAGAACCAACAGCACTTCTCCTACACCCCGTTCACCTTCGTGGATTATGACGTAGACCTCTCCAAGTACCGTCTCCCTCAGCCTTCATCAGGGAGACCCTCCCCCTACCAATGAGACCGCCTTCATCAGGGAGACCCTCCCCCTACCACTGAGTAGGTCTTCGTCAGGGAGACACTGAGACCGCCTTCATCAGGGAGACCTCCTGACACTGAGACCCCCAGTGATGAAATTGTATAATAAATAATAAATCCTCTGTATATTCTCTATGATGTCTCATTATTGGGGTCCGGATTTGTAATGTTTTTCTTATATTTGTATTATGAGGGGATTGAATTTCATCTATAAACTTTCTCCAGAGCTCACTTCACCTGGAACACTTTTTTTTTTTTAACTCACCTACAGCCACTGCTTTGAAGGGGTGTTTTTTCGGGACAGACAGGAGCAGGTGAGGGGACCTTAGGCACAATCATGAACTGGTATTGGGGGGTTCTTAGGCATAGATATGAACAGGTATGGGGTCCTCGGGCACTGGCATAAACACATATGGGGTCCTCTGGCACTGGCATGAACTAGTGAGGTGTCCTCTGTCACTGGAATGAACAGGCGAGGGGTCCTTGGGCACTTGCATGAACTGCTCAGGGGTCCTCTGGCACAAACTGAGGGCTCCTCGGGCACTGGCATGAACTGCTGAGGGGTCCTCTGGCATGAACTGCTAAGGGGTCCTCTGGCATGCACTGCTGAGGGGTCTTCTGGCACTGGCATAAACTGGTAAGGGGTCCTCGGCACTGGAATGAACAGGTGAGGGGTCCTCGGGCACTGGCGTGAACTGGTAAGGGGTCCCCAGGCACTGGAATGAACTGGTAAGGGGTCCTCGGCACTGGCATGAACTGGTAAGGGGTCCTCGGCACTGGCATGAACTGGTAAGGGGTCCTCGGGCACTGGAATTAACTGATAAGGGGTCCTCAGGCACTGGCATGAACAGGCGAGGGGTCCACTGGCATGAACTGGTAAGGAGTCCTCAGGCACTGGCATGAACTGGTAAGGGGTCCTCGGGCACTGGCATGAACTGGTAAGGGGTCCTTGGGCACTGGCATGAACTGGTAAGGGGTCCTTGGGCACTGGCATGAACTGGTAAGGGGTCCTCGGGCACTGGCATGAACTGGTAAGGGGTCCTCAGGCACTGGCATGAACTGGTAAGGGGTCCTCGGGCACTGGCATGAACTGGTAAGGGGTCCTCGGGCACTGGGATGAACTGGTAAGGGGTCCTCGGGCACTGGTATGAACTGGTAAGGGGTCCTCGGGCACTGGCATGAACTGGTAAGGGGTCCTCGGGCACTGGGATGAACTGGTAAGGGGTCCTCGGGCACTGGGATGAACTGGTAAGGGGTCCTCGGGCACTGGCATGAACTGCTGCAAGCTTCCTCAATGCTGAATAGCAAGGAAGGGAACATTGTAAATTGAAACCAGAGCTCAGGAAGACTTCACTGTCACCCCATCGGGGGAGGAAATATTTACCCCTCAGCAGCGAAGAAATCAATAAAATAAAACACACAATACACAGCGCTGGACTTCCACCCCGAAATACCAATACTGTGTATTGATCACTTCATTTCCATCCATAAAAAGGCGATCAGAGTAGAAAAATACTATTATTGGAAGATGATTGGTGATAAATGTTCCCATATAGACAATCCAACAGTCCCGTCATCATATATACAATACGAACACCCCAATCAATCGATGTGTATCGCCAGTCATGTGATCATCTCCTCTTCCCACAATTCACCACTGTGCAGGACCAACACTTCTCACCATGAATAGATCACCTTATGTTATTAATGGGACCAATAAACAGGTTGTAGTAATCATAAATGGCCACAAGATGTCCCCCCTAAAGGTTTTTATTTATTTATTTTTGTAAGGGGGGGTACTTGGGCGACATCTTGTGGCCATTTATGATTACTACAACTTGGTTTATTGGTCCCATTAATAACAGGGTGATCTATTCATGGTGAGAAGTGTTGGTGCTGCACAGTGGTGATTTGTGGGAAGAGGAGATGATCACATGACTGGCGATACACATCGATTGATTGGGGTGTTCGTATTGTATATATGATGATGGGACTGTTGGATTGTCGGTACGGGAACACATGTAGAATATGATTGCACTCTGGGATATTGTGTTTTATGGGAATCGGAGCATGCGGCGCACACAACACTCCGTCCAGCGGATGGCGCCAGTTCTTGGTCCCCCAGCGTTAGCTCTTTCTGGGGTAAACCAATGGGTAAGGGGACTTTAAAGGTGCTTGTCAATGCGGATGTGAGGTATCTCCCGGTGCTCAGTCCTATCAGCCTATCCACAAAGAGAGTGTAGCGCTCCCACCCCCCCTGCAGGGGGCGCTGAGAATGAGCCGGGTCTCTCTTCAGAGGCGGTCTGCTACACAGTTCCATGCACACCAACAACACCAGCCCAGTTTCGGGGACATCTTTTTGTGGTTTTTATTTGCAGAAAATAGGAGAGGGATGAGGGTTCGGGATACTCCAAAGGATATCAGAAATCAACAGGAGGACAAACTTCTTAGCACCAATCCTATAGCAGTGGGCACCCATGAAGGTCCCAGACCTACCTTACTCACAATGTCCCAGGAGCTGTCCTCCACCCAGCTTCTACATGACACTCTTCAGTGAGGGAGGCAAAAAGATCCTTCTCCAGACCAGAACTCCCAAAGCAATGCCCTCCAGCAGATCACCTTAGCAATCCTCTCCCGACTCTCAGCCCAACAACCTGCTGAGGCCCAAACTGCAACTTTTCATCTCACACAAGCTGCCCCCCAGGGGCAGCAGCCCGAGCAGAGGAGGAACCCTTCTAGCCGAGGAAGAGCCCAGGCCTTCCATTTATCACCTCCCAGGGATTGGCTGAGGTCTGATCAATATTCTTAACTTAGTGCATGATCCTCCTATTCCTCCCGCTGATGCCAATGATGGGGCACTATTCCTCCCACAGACACCAATGATGGGGCACTATTCCTCCCACTGATACCAATGATGGGACACTATTCCTCCCACAGACACCAGTGATGGGACACTATTCCTCCCACTGACACCAATGATGGGACACTATTCCTCCCACTGATACCAATGATGGGGCACTATTCCTCCCACTGACACCAATGATGGGACACTATTCCTCCCACTGACACCAATGATGGGACACTATTCCTCCCACAGACACCAGTGATGGGACACTATTGCTCCCACTGATACCAATGATGGGACACTATTCCTCACACTGATGCCAATGATGGGACACTATTCCTCCCACTGATACCAATGATGGGACACTATTCCTCCCACTGATACCAATGATGGGACACTATTCCTCCCACTGATACCAATGATGGGGCACTATTCCTCCCACTGATACCAATGATGGGACACTATTCCTCCCACTGATACCAATGATGGGGCACTATTCCTCCACTGATACCAATGATGGGACACTATTCCTCACACTGATACCAATGATGGGACACTATTCCTCACACTGATGCCAATGATGGGACACCATTCCTCCCACTGATACCAATGATGGGACACTATTCCTCCCACTGACACCAATGATGGGGCACTATTCCTCCCACTGATACCAATGATGGGACACTATTCCTCCCACTGATACCAATGATGGGACACTATTCCTCCCACTGACACCAATGATGGGACACTATTCCTCCCACTGATACCAATGATGGGACACTATTCCTCCCACTGATACCAATGATGGGACACTATTCCTCCCACTGATACCAATGATGGGGCACTATTCCTCCCACTGATACCAATGATGGGGCACTATTCCTCCCACTGATACCAATGATGGGACACTATTCCTCCCACTGATACCAATGATGGGGACACTATTCCTCCCACTGATACCAGTGATGGGGCACTATTCCTCCCACTGATACCAATGATGGGGCACTATTCCTCCCACTGACACCAATGATGGGGCACTATTCCTCCCACTGACACCAATGATGGGGCACTATTCCTCCCACTGACACCAATGATGGGGCACTATTCCTCCCACTGATGGGACACTATTCCTCCCACTGATACTAATGATGGGGCACGATTCCTCCCACTGACACCAATGATGACACTATTCCTCCCACTGATACTAATGATGGGGCACTATTCCTCCCACTGATGCCAGTGATGGGCACTATTCCTCCCACTGACACCAATGATGGGACACTATTCCCCCCCACTGACACCAATGATGGGGCACTATTCCTCCCACTGATACCAATGATGGGGCACTATTCCTCCCACTGACACCAATGATGGGGCACTATTCCTTCCACTGACACCAATGATGGGCACTATTCCTCCCACTGACACCAATGATGGGCACTATTCCTCCCACTGACACCAATGATGGGGACACTATTCCTCCCACTGACACCAATGATGGGACACTATTCCCCCCCACTGACACCAATGATGGGGTATTATTCCTCCCACTGATACCAATGATGGGGTACTATTCCTCCCACTGACACCAATGATGGGCACTATTCCTCCCACTGTCACCAATGATGGGACACTATTCCTCTCACTGACACCAATGATGGGGCACTATTCCTCCCACTGATACCAATGATGGGACACTATTCCTCCCACTGATACCAATGATGGGACACTATTCCTCCCACTGACACCAATGATGGGGACACTATTCCTCCCACTGACACCAATGATGGGGCACTATTCCTCCCACTGATACCAATGATGGGACACTATTCCTCCCACTGACACCAATGATGGGGACACTATTCCTCCCACTGACACCAATGATGGGGCACTATTCCTCCCACTGATGCCAATGATGGGGCATTTTCTACTCTCACTGGTCACAGTCTGGCCCCCTAAAAGTCTGAAAGATAGTAAACTGGCCCTTTGTTTAAAGAGTTTGGAGACCCCTGGTATAGAGGATCAGATGGACATTAGATGTCTACACAAATACTGAAATATTGAAGTTGAATGGTGGACATTGAATAAGATGATAAGATGGTTCTTGGGTGAGCAGACCTTAAAAAGACCGGCCAGGCTGGACAGACATGGAAGCCCCTCTATGCTCCAGACTCCTTGTAGTGTTTGTGGGTGAGGGGGGGGGGGGCAGTGGAGTTCAGGAATGGAGGTCCATGGGATGAGAACCACAATGGCAGTTCAACAGGATGGTTCACTAGATGCCAAACCATCGTAACTGACAGATTACAGCAATACCATAAAAGAGGAAGTTCCTTCGATATCTTCTACTATGAGAGAAACGAGTCTGAACACAAAAGAACAAAAAGAACCTTTATTGCCAAAACAGAAAACCAAAAATATTCCTCTAAACTGAAACTGGACAGAAGCTGCTTCCTTCATGGAATAAACATTGTTTGGTGATTGTAGAAAAGCTGAGACTGATTACCGGATATACTAGCGCCAACATCTGCCAGCAGTGCATGTTTTCCCAACACCAGGTAAGGGCACTGTGACAGGAAACAGCAGTTCATCTCACCAGGAAGTCTGTAAATTGGAAAAACACCACTGTTGGCACCCGTGAGGAGGTGGGCTCCACCCATGAGTATCTGAGTGCCACCCATAAGGAGCTGATCACCAACTGTGAGGAGGTAAACACCACCCATGAGTAGCTGAGTGACACCTCTAATGGGCCGATCCCCACCTGTGAGGAAGTGAGCACCACCCATGAGTATCTGAGTGCAACCCATAAGGAGCTGATCACCAACTGTGAGGAGGTACCACCCATGAGAAGCTGAGTGCAACCCATAAGGAGCTGATCACCAACTGTGAGGAGGTGAGCACCACCCATGAGAAGCTGAGTGCCACCCATAAGGAGCTAATTACCACTCGTGAGGAGGTAAACACCACCCATGAGTAGCTGAGTGCCACCTCTAAGGGGCCGATCCCCACCTGTGAGGAAGTGAGCGCCACCCATCTGAGTGCCAACTATAAGGACTTGATCACAACCTGTGATGAGGTGAGTACCACCCATGAGTAGCTGAGTGCCATCCCTAAGGAGTTGAACACCCCCTGTGAGGAGGTGAGCACCACCCATAAGTAGCTGAGTGCCACCCATGAGTAGCTGATCCCCACCTGTGAGGTGAGCACCACCCATGAGTAGCTGAGTGCCACGTAGCTGAGAACCATCCATAAGGAGCTGATCACCACCTATGAGGAGGTGAGCACCACCCATGAGTAGCTGAGTGCCATCCCTAAGCAGCTGATGACGAATGGCTGAGTGCAACCCATAAGGAGCTGAGCACCACCCATAAGGAGCGGAGATCTGCCTATGTAGAGTTCATAGATGTCCTGTGCGGCATGATGGGAGAACTTCTCCAAGCAATAACAAATATAATCAGACATGAAAGCAGTGATGAAATGTTAGCACAATATTGTCGTACTTCGTGTAGTCCAGGAATATGAGGAACAGAAGATTCATTTTCTATCATCAATAGGAAGAGGTGTTGTGCTCGCTAACGCCGCCTCGGGATTGGCCAGGCCAAGAGATTGTGCTTCTTCTCTGGGCTGGTGAAGTGCAGTGAAGGGAATCCTCCTATAACCCTATAATCAGCAACGCTCATGCTTCCAGCTGATTGGACAGCATTAGCTCTTACTTTAGTAGTCAGACCTCTGCAGAGAGACCACTGCTTCCACACAGAGAGCAATGCTGGCCGGGGACAGGCTTTTCCATTCAGGGTGTGGCTGCCTTCTATAAGACTTCACACACCTTTTCTGATGCCCCGGAATGAATTTATCTGATTTAATCTGAACGTTCAATTAGGAATTTGGGCAAATGTTTATATAAATTTTATTTATAATCTGTATAAAACATTCACTATAAAAAGGGTTACAAAACATCCATAACACTGAATGTGCAGATTGACCAATCCCGGCCCTCCCATCTCTGAGGCTTTCCCTCTTTCAGGACCTTCTGCCAGGTGTGTGTAGTCTGATCTCTCCTGCTATTCACAGCACAGCAGTAGATCAGGCTGGAGATGTAGCGTCACGCTGCTATAAGGGGTGGTGATAAAGGGCAGTACATAGACAGTCGTTGATTTTTATCTCAGACTGTAATAAATAAAGAAAAGAAAATATACAAAAGAGCTCCGCCCTCCTTTTTTTTCCTGCACTCCGCCTCAGTCCAGGCCTGGAGACGGGGAAGAGATCCCTACATCTGAATTGTGTGCTTAGACCCCGTTCTTCCATCCTGGCATACCTGAAGAGCGACAGGTCTCCTTTCAGAGGTAAGTCTACCTCTCGCTATGACTGCTACCCTACAGGATCGGAGCGCCCCCCACATGGGCAGCCCAGAGAGCAGCCAATCAGGATGCTGAAGCATCTGACGAGATGGACATCAATATTTAGAGAGTTTTCTGCTTTATTTTTCACAACTCTACAAAAATACAGTTCTATCTGAGGAGTAAAATCAACATTTTGTTTTATGTCCCGGTGCAGGGAACGTACGTAGGAGGAAGCCACAGTCCATACAAACCTTACACGCGGAGTGTCCATGTTGTGTGAAATGTAAGTACCCGAGTGTTCTATGGAGAGGCCTCTTCACATTACACTCAACACACGGAGGCCCGCGCACACCGGCGCAACAAGTTCATTAACAAAGAGGAGTGAGCCGCCCCCTCCCCCCCATGGACTCTTCTGGTTGGGTGACCTTCCAATGGGTTGGAATCCGGGTGGTGACTGGGGTCAAAGATCAGGAGTGAGCCATTCCCTTTCCCCCATGGACTCTTCTGGTTGGGTGACCATCCAATTGGCTGTATTCCAGGTGGTGACTGGGGTCAGAGATCAGGATTGAGCCATCCCCTTCCCCCCATGGACTCCTCTGATTGGGTGACCAGCCAATGGGCTGGAATCTGGGTGGTGACTGGGGTCAGAGATCAGGAGTGAACCATCCCCTTCCCCCCCATCTTCTGGTCAGATGACCTTCCAATTGGCTGGAATCCATGTTGTGACTGGGGTCAGAGATCGGGAGTGAGCCGTCCCCTCCAGCAAACTGGAATCCAGGTAGTGAGTGGGGTCAGAGTTCAGGAGAGGACAACCCCATCCCTTGATGGACTCTTCTAATGGGATCCAGATGGTGGGTGGGGCCTTACTTTGTCAGGTGACCATCCAGTGAGCCAGGATCCAGGTGGTGGTCTTACTGGTCAGGTGACCCTCCAGCGGGCCAGGATCCAGGTGGTGGGTGGGGGTCTTACTGGTCAGGTGACCCTCCAGCGGGCCAGAATCCAGGTGGTGGGTGGGGTCTTACTGGTCAGGTGACCCTCCAGCGGGCCGGGATCCAGGTGGTGGGTGGGGGTCTTACTGGTCAGGTGACCCTCCAGTGGGCCGGGATCCAGGTGGTAAATGGGGGTGTTTTGGCACTGGGGGACAAGGCTCACTCGGCAGTGAAATTCTTGGAAGCGACAGTTTTTTTTAAGGTGCAAATATTACGTCGCTGATTAAAATAAAACGACTGGGTGGCAGGTGGCCAGTGCGTCATTTTGTCAACACAATTTGTGTTTGGCACTGACAATACAAAGTGTGTGAGACGAGGTGCAGGTCCGTCCCTCTCATTGCAGTCCTCCTCCACTCAGCACCAGACCCCTAAGTTCCCCCGCACTGAGTCCCGTGTCCGTGTCCTCCTGGTCTGAGTCTAGGGACTCGTCATCGCTCTGTCCTCCCAACATCACCTGCTGGACTGCCAACGTGGCCCCATCCGAGGTCAGCGACTGCAGACTGTCTGTGCCGAGAGCGCCGGGGGAGGACAGTGTCACCTCTGTACCTGGATGAGAAGAAAGCCCAGAATGAGACCAGAGAACGGGAAACACAAAACTTACCATATAATCTGTTCCTTGAGGAACACGGGGATTCAGAGACTTGGGTTATCCTGCCACCTTCAGGAGGATTTGGACATTGGAATACTTCTCCTGCCAGCATGCCTTAGGTCTGATGCAAAGGCGTACCAAGAGCATGATCATTTACACAGAGGTGGGCCCCGGGCCCCCCAATGGACTCATTTACACTGGCTTTGTAAGCGCGTACCACCTCATCATGATGTGTTTTTGATGCCTCTGAGAATCTTGTCCTGTATACCTGGATGGGAAGGCGGCGGGGGGATGTAGAGGGACCAATCCCTCCATGCAGCCGCTGAATGCCTGCTTCTCCTCCTCTCCCTCCATACAGCCGCTGAATGCCCACTTTTCCTCCTCTCCCTCCATACAGCCGCTGAATGCCCGCTTCTCCTCCTCTCTCTCTCCATACAGCTGCTGAATGCCCGCTTCTCCTCCTCTCCCTCCTAACAGCCGCTGAATGCCCGCTTCTCCTACTCTCCCTCCATACAGCCGCTGAATGCCCGCTTCTCCTCCTCTCTCTCTCCATACAGCTGCTGAATGCCCGCTTCTCCTCCTCTCCCTCTATACAGCCGCTGAATGCCCGCTTTTCCTCCTCTCCCTCCATACAGCCGCTGAATGCCCGCTTTTCCTCCTCTCCCTCCATACAGCCGCTGAATGCCCGCTTTTCCTCCTCTCCCTCCATACAGCCGCTGAATGCCCGCTTTTCCTCCTCTCCCTCCATACAGCCACTGAATGCCTGCTTCTCCTCCTCTCCCTCCATACAGCCGCTGAATGCCCGCTTCTCCTCCTCTCCCTCCATACAGCCACTGAATGCCCGCTTCTCCTCCTCTCCCTCCATACAGCCACTGAATGCCCGCTTTTCCTCCTCTCTCTCTCCATACAGCCGCTGAATGCCCGCTTCTCCTCCTCTCCCTCCATACAGCCGCTGAATGCCCGCTTCTCCTCCTCTCTCTCTCTCCATACAGCCGCTGAATGCTCGCTTCTCCTACTCTCTCTCCATACAGCCGCTGAATGCCCGCTTCTCCTCCTCTCCCTCCATACAGCCGCTGAATGCCCGCTTTTCCTCCTCTCCCTCCATACAGCCGCTGAATGCCCGCTTTTCCTCCTCTCCCTCCATACAGCCGCTGAATGCCCGCTTTTCCTCCTCTCCCTCCATACAGCCGCTGAATGCCCGCTTCTCCTCCTCCCCCTCCATGCAGCCACTGAATTCCCGCTTCTCCTCCTCTCCCTCCATGCAGCCGCTGAATGCCCGCTTCTCCTCCTCTCCCTCCATACAGCCGCTGAATGCCCGCTTTTCTTCCTCTCCCTCCATACAGCAGCTGAATGCCCGCTTTTCTTCCTCTCCCTCCATACAGCCGCTGAATGCCCGCTTCTCCTCCTCTCCCTCCATACAGCCACTGAATGCCCGCTTCTCCTCCTCTCCCTCCATACAGCCGCTGAATGCCCGCTTTTCTTCCTCTCCCTCCATACAGCAGCTGAATGCCCGCTTTTCTTCCTCTCCCTCCATACAGCCGCTGAATGCCCGCTTCTCCTCCTCTCCCTCCATACAGCCACTGAATGCCCGCTTCTCCTCCTCTCCCTCCATACAGCCGGTGAATGCCCGCTTTTCTTCCTCTCCCTCCATACAGCCGCTGAATGCCTGCTTTTCCTCCTCTCCCTCCATGCAGACATTTAGCGGCTGCAGGAGGGAAATGGAGGGCATTGGTTCCTCCACATACCGCTTCTGCCGCCTCTCTATCGCTGTTCTGCTGCCCCTCCTCAGAGCATTGCCAGGATTTCCCCCTCCCCCTCAGGACAGAGAGCGGGGAAGGGGCTGGTAAATGTGTCATTCACTGGCCCCTTCCTTGTCTTAATGAATAGAGTCAGTGATCGGTACCGATTGTTTTTATTCATTTATAGCTGAGACATAGTAAACTGTTTCCTAGCTTCAGTTTATGAATGGGAAGCCTCTGTACAGAGCTCTTCCAGTTCATTCATTCTGTGCAGCTGAGGTTACAGAGAAAGGGACTGATTCATCTCTGTCCTCAGTCCCTTTCTCGGTCTCAAAAGTAAGACATCAGAGGTCTATTTGGACCCCTAATATTTCCCCAAAGCCCCCTTAGGGCGGGGTCCTAAAAAAATATGTAAAAGTTTTAAAAAATAAAATAAAATGGTAAAAAAAATGAAACGAACAAAACAAAACGACTGATAACAGTGGCAGAACTACCGGGGTCACAAAGGTCTCACTTGAGACTGGACTGTGGAGTTTTGCCAACCGTGAGGGGGGACCCCAAGACAGCAGGAAGGTGGCCCGCTGCAGGACCATAATAAAGGGTCCCACGATTGAAGTAAAGGGCCCTCAGGATGAGTGAGAAGGGCCCAGTTGGGGACCCTTCATGGTTTCTTGCACCGGGGGCCCTGAAGGTTCTAGTTACATATCTGACTTGGGTATTTCAAGCAATGAGAGGAGATCTGGAGGTTCAAGGCCCAGCCGAACCTCGGCAAGGTCTGGACTGTTGGAGATGCACCATCAGCCAGAACCTACACCCTCTGCTTCCTCAGGCAGAAGGTCGTCCAGATATCACCCAATGGGAGCGCAGCAAGCCTAGTACGGGCCCAGAGCCTAGGGGAACACTTGGATGAATGGCAGACATCCTCCCAGCAATAACAATATATTTGTATGTCAAACCCTCCTGATGGTGGCAGCATAACCCAACAGTCTCTGAATTCCTGTGTCCCTCAATGAACGCCACCAATCCCCCCACACACAGGGAGGACTCAGCGAGACCACACAACACCCAACTAGAAGGATGAAGAGACAGCCAGAGGAGGGACACAAGACTGGGAAAGAGAGAGAGCAGGTTGTCTCTTGTGATGGGAGAGAGAGAGAGAGCAGGTTGTCTCTTGTGATGGGAGAGAGAGGGAGCAGGTTGTCTCTTGTGATGGAGAGAGAGGGAGCAGGTTGTCTCTTGTGATGGGAGAGAGAGAGAGAGAGCAGGTTGTCTCTTGTGATGGGAGAGAGAGAGAGAGAGAGAGAGCAGGTTGTCTCTTGTGATGGAGGGAGAGAGAGAGCAGGTTGTCTCTTGTGATGGGAGAGAGAGAGAGAGCAGGTTGTCTCTTGTGATGGGAGAGAGAGAGAGAGAGAGAGCAGGTTGTCTCTTGTGATGGGAGAGAGAGAGCAGGTTGTCTCTTGTGACGGGAGAGAGAGAGCAGGTTGTCTCTTGTGATGGGAGAGAGAGAGCAGGTTGTCTCTTGTGATGGGAGAGAGAGAGCAGGTTGTCTCTTGTGATGGGAGAGAGAGAGCAGGTTGTCTCTTGTGATGGGAGAGAGAGAGCAGGTTGTCTCTTGTGATTGGGAAGAGAGCAGGTTGTCTCTTGTGATGGGAGAGAGAGAGAGAGAGAGAGAGCAGGTTGTCTCTTGTGATGGGAGAGAGAGAGAGAGAGAGAGAGAGAGAGCAGGTTGTCTCTTGTGATGGGAGAGAGAGAGAGAGAGCAGGTTGTCTCTTGTGATGGGAGAGAGAGAGCAGGTTGTCTCTTGTGATGGGAGAGAGAGAGAGAGCATGTTGTCTCTTGTGATGGGAGAGAGAGAGAGAGAGAGAGAGCAGGTTGTCTCTTGTGATGGGAGAGAGAGAGAGCAGGTTGTCTCTTGTGATGGGAGAGAGAGAGAGAGCAGGTTGTCTCTTGTGATGGGAGAGAGAGAGAGAGAGAGAGAGCAGGTTGTCTCTTGTGATGGGAGAGAGAGAGAGAGAGAGAGCAGGTTGTCTCTTGTGATGGGAGAGAGAGAGAGCAGGTTGTCTCTTGTGATGGGAGAGAGAGAGAGAGCAGGTTGTCTCTTGTGATGGGAGAGAGAGAGAGAGAGCAGGTTGTCTCTTGTGATGGGAGAGAGAGAGAGAGAGAGAGCAGGTTGTCTCTTGTGATGGGAGAGAGAGAGAGAGAGCAGGTTGTCTCTTGTGATGGGAGAGAGAGAGAGCAGGTTGTCTCTTGTGATGGGAGAGAGAGAGAGAGAGAGAGAGCATGTTGTCTCTTGTGATGGGAGAGAGAGAGAGAGAGAGAGAGAGAGAGAGAGAGAGAGAGAGAGAGCAGGTTGTCTCTTGTGATGGGAGAGAGAGAGCAGGTTGTCTCTTGTGATGGGAGAGAGAGAGCAGGTTGTCTCTTGTGATGGGAGAAAGAGAGCAGGTTGTCTCTTGTGATGGGAGAAAGAGAGCAGGTTGTCTCTTGTGATGGGAGAAAGAGAGCAGGTTGTCACTTGTGATGGGAGAGAGAGAGAGCAGGTTGTCTCTTGTGATGGAGGGAGAGAGAGAGCAGGTTGTCTCTTGTGATGGAGGGAGAGAGAGAGCAGGTTGTCTCTTGTGATGGAGGGAGAGAGAGAGCAGGTTGTCTCTTGTGATGGAGGGAGAGAGAGAGCAGGTTGTCTCTTGTGATGGGAGAGAGAGAGCAGGTTGTCTCTTGTGATGGGAGAGAGAGCAGGTTGTCTCTTGTGATGGAGGGAGAGAGAGCAGGTTGTCTCTTGTGATGGAGGGAGAGAGAGCAGGTTGTCTCTTGTGATGGAGGGAGAGAGAGCAGGTTGTCTCTTGTGATGGAGGGAGAGAGAGAGCAGGTTGTGTCTTGTGATGGAGGGAGAGAGAGAGAGCAGGTTGTCTCTTGTGATGGGAGAGAGAGAGCAGGTTGTCTCTTGTGATGGGAGAGAGAGAGCAGGTTCTCTTGTGATGGGAGAGAGAGAGCAGGTTGTCTCTTGTGATTGGGAAGAGAGCAGGTTGTCTCTTGTGATTGGGAAGAGAGCAGGTTGTCTCTTGTGATGGGAGAGAGAGCAGGTTGTCTCTTGTGATGGGAGAGAGAGCAGGTTGTCTCTTGTGATTGGGAAGAGAGCAGGTTGTCTCTTGTGATGTACACAGGTAATGGCGGCACTCATATCTTACCGTCCTCGGAGATGCCGATGTCTCCATGCTGTGACATGCCGCCTGCAATGGAGTCCGGCCAGAATCTCTGCACGGGGCGGCTCTGGGCGCTCTTCTTCTTTGTCTTCGGAGTGTCGGTGGCGCTGGAGTCCAGCATGGGTTGGAGGATTCTGCGTCTGGCATTTATAAACCTGGAATGGAGGCCATATAAGAGATCAGATAGCCACACCCCTCTGTGTGTTATGGGTGGAGTACTTCCTGAACCACCCCCACCCCTCTGTGTGTTATGGGTGGAGGACTCCCTGCCCCACCCCTCTTTGTGTTATGGGTGGAGGACTCCCTGAACCGCCCCCACCCCTCTGTGTGTTATGGGTGGAGGACTCCCTGAACCGCCCCCACCCCTCTGTGTGTTATGGGTGGAGGACTCCCTGAACCGCCCCCACCCCTCTGTGTGTTATGGGTGGAGGACTCCCTGCCCCACCCCTCTTTGTGTTATGGGTGGAGGACTCCCTGAACCGCCCCTACCCCTCGGTGTGTTATGGGTGGAGGACTCCCTGAACCTGCCCCACCCCTCTTTGTGTTATGGGTGGAGGACTCCCTGCCCCACCCCTCTTTGTGTTATGGGTGGAGGACTCCCTGAACCGCCCCTACCCCTCTGTGTGTTATGGGTGGAGGACTCCCTGAACCGCCCCCACCCCTCTGTGTGTTATGGGTGGAGGACTCCCTGAACCTGCCCCACCCCTCTTTGTGTTATGGGTGGAGGACTCCCTGCCCCACCCCTCTTTGTGTTATAGGTGGAGGACTCCCCCTGCCCCACCCCTCTTTGTGTTATAGGTGGAGGACTCCCTGCCCCACCCCTCTGTGTATTATTGGTGGAGGACTCACCCTGCCCCACCTCTCTGTATTATTGGTGGAGGACTCACCCTGCCCCACCCCTCTGTGTGTTATGGGTGGAGGACTCCCTGAACCTGCCCCACCCCTCTTTGTGTTATGGGTGGAGGACTCCCTGCCCCACCCCTCTTTGTGTTATGGGTGGAGGACTCCCTGCCCCACCCCTCTTTGTGTTATGGGTGGAGGACTCCCCCTGCCCCACCCCTCTGTGTATTATGGGTGGAGGACTCCCTGCCCCTCCCCCCCACCTCTGTGTGGTATGGGTGGAGGACTCTCTTCCTGTACAAGGTGTAGCCACCATCTCCCACATCCACACCAGTATAAAAGGAGGGGACACTGGTCTGAGCCCCACCCCCACCCCACTGCCAGCGCTGAGTTCCGCTCCCCCTTTATGTTCTGGATAAGAGGCAGGAAGGGGGTTACTCACCAGTTGTTGACCTGTAGTAATGTCAGATTTGTCTGAGCCGCGATCTGCTTCTTCTCATCCTCTGTGGGGTACGGGTGCTGCAGGGAGGGAGAAGTACAGGTAAGTACAGGGAGAACAGGTAGGTACAAGGTACAGCCCTTCTCTGGTGGGTATATAATGTGAATGTGTATGCTGCTGCATGATTATAGGTGGAGAGGAACTCTCCATCTGTGTATTGTATGCTGCAAGCCCTCTGGTAATGAAACGCGTTGGGTGGGGCTCAATAGGTGACGTCATCACGCCACCCCCTCCCGACTGTCCATTTGTGTTGATCTCTGTACCCACATTGTAAGTACCTGTCTGTTGCTTAATAAAGGTGACTTATATTACAGTTTTACACTATGTGGGCTCCCACTCCTCTTTAATCTCTTTGAGATGGTGGTTCTATGTGTGGATCGCCCCCCTGGTGAATATGATGGGCTGAGGTGGGCTGCGCTCCCAGTGACCTACCATACAAGCGCTTCATGTCATGATCTCTGTTACAATTATGGGGATTCGGTAAAAGACTGAATTGTTTGTGGTGGAGGAAACACTTACCTGTGTAATATACTGGCGGGCTATATTGCCACCTACAGGAGGGTTGGAATTCTGGAGGTCATATACTGTTGGGCTATAGTGCGGCCTACAGGAGGTTTGGATACCGGAGGTCATATACTGTAACCTACAGGAGGGTTAGACACCCCCACCAGATAGGGAAGCTCCATGAGACCAAACACCCCACCTAATAGGGGAGCCACATGAGGAGACCAAACACCCAACCAGACAGGGGAGCTGCATGAGGAGACCAAACACCCCACCGGATAGGGGAGCTGCATGAGGAGACCAAACACCCCACCGGATAGGGGAGCTGCATGAGGAGTCCAAACACCCCACTGGATAGGGGAGTCACACGAGGAGTCCAAACACCCCACCAGACAGGAGAGCTGCATGAGACCAAACACCCCACCGGATAGGGGAGCTGCATGAGGAGACCAAACACTCCACTGGATAGGGGAGCTGCATGAGGAGACCAAACACCCCACCAGACAGGGGAGCTGCTTGAGGAGTCCAAACACCCCACTGGATAGGGGAGCTGCATGAGACCAAACACCCCACCAGACAGGGGAGCTGCATGAGAAGACCAAACACCCCACCAGACAGGGGAGCTGCATGAGAAGACCAAACACCCCACCAGACAGGGGAGCTGCATGAGAAGACCAAACACCCCATCAGACAGGGGAGCTGCATGAGAAGACCAAACACCCCACCAGACAGGGGAGCTGCATGAGAAGACCAAACACCCCACCAGACAGGGGAGCTGCATGAGGAGTCCAAACACCCCACTGGATAGGGGAGTCACACGAGGAGTCCAAACACCCCACCAGACAGGAGAGCTGCATGAGACCAAACACCCCACCGGATAGGGGAGCTGCATGAGACCAAACACCCCACCAGACAGGGGAGCTGCATGAGAAGACCAAACACCCCACCAGACAGGGGAGCTGCATGAGAAGACCAAACACCCCACCAGACAGGGGAGCTGCATGAGAAGACCAAACACCCCATCAGACAGGGGAGCTGCATGAGAAGACCAAACACCCCACCAGACAGGGGAGCTGCATGAGAAGACCAAACACCCCACCAGACAGGGGAGCTGCATGAGGAGTCCAAACACCCCACTGGATAGGGGAGTCACACGAGGAGTCCAAACACCCCACCAGACAGGAGAGCTGCATGAGACCAAACACCCCACCGGATAGGGGAGCTGCATGAGGAGACCAAACACCCTACCGGATAGGGGAGCTGCATGAGGAGACCAAACACCCTGCCAGTTAAAGGAGCCACATGAGCAGACCAAAACACCCCACCAGACAGGGGAGCTGCTTGAGGAGTCCAAACACCCCACTTGATAGGGGAGCTGCATGAGACCAAACACCCCACCAGACAGGGGAGCTGCATGAGAAGACCAAACACCCCACCAGACAGGGGAGCTGCATGAGGAGTCCAAACACCCCACCGGATAGGGGATCTGCATAAATTGAGCTCTGTCTTTTCAAAGCCATTGTTTCTAATATTTAGGGAATCAATTATGACTGGAATGGTACCACTTGATTGGCGTAGGGCCAATGTGGTGCCCATATTTAAAAAAGGGATCAAAGTCTTTACCAAGTAACTATAGACCTTTTAGTGTAACTTCTTGTCAGGGCTGAGCTCAGCCCTTTCTTCTCTGAGCTGGCCGCTCAGCTGTCGGCGAATTGCCAGCTCCCATCTCTCTCCACAGGGACTTACCTGTTGATGATAGCCTGCTCGTCAGTCCTGCCTACTTAAGACGTCCAGTCCAGAGGAGCTCTGCCTTCACCTTTGTCAACATCACAGAGACGATCTCCTTTGTTCCTGTTTAAAGACTTGCTTTGCTGACATCCCTTCTGGCTCCAGATCCTGCTTGCTGTTCCACTACATTAATCCCTGACTTATGGCTTGGCTGACTATCCGTTCCGGTTACTGAACTTTGGCTATGTTTTGACTACATTTGTTCTTTTTACTTTTATTAAACAAGTGTGATTTAACTGTACTTCTGTCTCGGTCTGATTTCATGGTTTCTGATGGTAGGTGAAGGCCATGAATTTAGAAGATGCAGCCAATCCACTTGGTAATATTTTTTCCAGATTGGATGAACTGGATCACCGCATGGATCAGTTTGCCATGGCGTCAAAAACGCTCCTGAGTCGCACGGCTCACCTGGAATCTCCCACTGTGGCCGCCCCGATACAACCTATGTTGCAGGCAGACCCTGTTGCTGCTCCAGTCTCTGTGCAGGCACCCGCCTTGAGCATTACCTCTAGAAGAGGTATGTTTGGTTCTGCTCCACTTCCCTAGAGATTTGGGGGCGACCCAGTTCAATGCAGAGGGTTTCTCAACCAGGTTGAGATATACTTTAAGATGCTGCCCCAGGCGTTTCCCACAGACAGAAGCAAAGTAGGTTTTGTGATATCTTTGCTTTCTGAGAGAGCCTTGGCCTGGGCAAACCCTCTATGGGAGACGCAAAAACCTGTTGTCTTGTGCTACCCTGAGTTTGTGGCTTCATTTAAAAGGGTATTTGACGTTCCCGCACGCTCCGCTTCTGCTGCCAAGAGCTTCATGTCCATCATTATGCCATTGAATTCTGTACTCTGGCAGCAGAGGTTGCTTGGAGCAATGAGGCCCTCGTGGCTGCCTTCTCTCATGGTCTCTCAGATACCATCAAGGATGAGATAGCAGCCCGAGATATACCCACTGAGCTGGAGAGGTTGCCATCCTCATTGACTCCAGACTCAGAGAAAGACTCTCTTTTAAGGAGCACTTGCTGAAGCCTCCTGTACGTTTGTCTCCGAGCTTTGCAGTCCCACCCTTGCCTCCTTCACCTCCCATGCCTCCTGGTACCCAGTCGGTCAGTGAAGGTGAACCCTTGCACTGGGGCTTTTATTTATTGTGGCCAGGCAGGTCACTTTTTGAAGTCTTGTTCTTCCCGTCCAGGGAAAGCCCGAAGCTTGATGTCCTGTCACAGACAGACCTTAGGTGGCGCTGATTCATCCCCAGTTATCCAGAAGGATAAGCCCCTGGTTTCGGTCACCCTTTCTTGGGCTGAGTCGTCCGTTGAGATACAGGCTCTAATTGACTCTGGGGCTGCAGGCCTGTTCATTGATGCTTTCTATCGAAGCACTCGATTCCGCTGCAGCTGCGTGACACTCCACTTGCCATTGAGGCTCTTGGCAGGAGACCTCTACAGCCTGCCCATGTGATTCATGAGATGGTTCCGTTGTCCATAGCCGTAGGGGCTCTTCACCATGAGATAATCCAAATCCAAGTTATTTCCTCACCTAAGTTTCCGCTGGTTATTGGTTATCCTTGGTTACAGAGGCACAACCCCTCTTTTGATTGGCTCCGTGTTGAGGTTCTCTCCTGGTCACAATGCAGTGAGACATGCTTCCAGAAGGTAGCTAAGGTCCTGTGTACCTCTTCACTCTCCTTCCTGCCGGAGGAGTACCGCGATTTTAGCGATGTCTTTGACAAAGGTCAAGTCGGTAGTTTGCCTCCACACCGGCCATATGATTGTGCAATTGACATTCAACCTGGTGCCATACCCCCTCATGGCCGGGTTTACCCTTTGTCGGTCTTGGAGGATAAGGCCATGGAGGAGTGTGTTGCAGATGCACTCTCTCGAGGTTTCAGACCCAGAGAAACTTTCGGCAGTCCTACAGTGGCCCCGACCCGTGGGTTTACGTCCTCTGCAGCGTTTTCTGGGCTTTGCCATCTATTATCGGAGGTTTATTCATAACTTCTCGTCTCTGGTCAAGCCCCTGACTGATATGACCAGAAAGGACGGTAACCCACAGAGTTGGTGTCCAGAGTCCGTTAAGGCCTTTGAGAGTCTCAAGGGTGCCTTTGTTTCTGCTCCTGTGTTGGCACACCCTGATCCTATGTTACCTTTTATCCTTAAGGTTGATGCTTCTGAGACAGGAGTTGGCGCCCTTCTGTCTCAATGTCCTACCTCTGAGAGTGCTTTGCATCCTTGTGGCTACTTTTCCAAGAAATTGTCACCTGCGGAGTGCAATTACGAGATTGGTGACAGAGAGCTGTTGGCAAACATTTTAGCCCTGAAAGAATGGAGACATCTCCTCAAAGGTGCCACTGTGCCGGTTCTCATTCTTACTGACCATAAGAATCTCACATTCTTGTCTGAGGCTAAACGCCTCTCTCCCAGAAGGGTGCGATGGGCTCTTTTCTTGTCAAGTTTCAATTACATTGTCTCATTCTTACCCGGTACTAAGAATGTAAGGGCTGACGCCTTGTCACAACAATTTTCCTCTACTTCCAAATTGGAGTCGGTTCCGGTTCCTGTTATTCCTCCTGATCGTATTCTGGCTACGGTTCGCACCAGTCTTACTTCTCGTTTGGGTGACAAAATTCCTGCTGCTCAGGTCCATGCTCCTCCTGAGAAACCTTGTGACCGCTTTGTCCCAGAGAGTCTCTGTGCTGGCTACCCTGGGAAGAATCAACTCTTTTTGGCCATTTCCCAACAATTCTGGTGGCCTAGTCTATGGGCTGATGTAACCGCCATCGTAGCTGCCTGTTCCGTGTGTGCTCAGAGTAAGACTCCACGACACCTTCCAGTGGGCCTCCTACAAGCCATACCCAATGGAGAGAGGCCCTGGACCCACCTATCTATGGATTTCATTGTGGAGTTACCCAACACCCAAGGCTACACAGTTATCCTTATGGTGGTTGATCGGTTCTCGAAGATGTGTCATTGTATTCCACTTAAAAAGTTGCCCACGTCTAAGGAACTGGCTTCCATTTTTGCTCGGGAGACCTTTCGCTTACATGGGCTACCCAAGGTGATTGACTACCCCTGTCCGAGACAGTTTGTGTCCCGGTTTTGGCGAGCCTTTTGTGCACAGTTGGGAATTCAGCTTGCTTTCTCCTCTGCGTATCATCCGCAGTCTAATGGGGCCGCAGAAAGAGCCAATCAGTCCTTGGAGCAATTCTTACGTTGCTATATTTCTGATTTGTTTCATAACAACTGGTCAGACCTCTTACCATGGACGGAGTTTGCTCACAACGGTGCCTTGAATTCTGCTTCCCGATTCTCCCCGTTTATGGCGAATTATGGTCTCCAACCTTCCATGTTGCCTGACTCGTTTGTTTCACAGAGTATTCCTGCATTAGAGAAGCAACTCCGTGGTCTTTATTCCACTTGGGCACAAGTTCAGGAGGCTTTGCGACATGCTAACGATAGGTACAGACTCCATGCTAACCGCAGACACCTGCCCGCCCCTTCCTACCAGGTTGGGGACAGGGTCTGGCTGTTGTCTCACAACTTCCGACTTCATGTTCCCTCACTGAAGTTCGCACCTCGGTTTATTGGGCCTTTCCGTATTCTTCGCAGGATTTACCCAGTGGCTTACGCCTTGGACCTTCCTTCTTATATGCGCATCTCTAATGTATTTCATGTCTCCTTATGAAAACCTTTGGTCTGCAACCACTTTACCACCTCAGTTCCACGTCCTCACCATGTACAGGTTGAGAACCATGAGGAGTATGAAGTACAATCCATTGTTGACTCCCATAGGTTCTGTGGGTGCATGCAGTACCTGGTGCATTGGAAAGGGTACGGTCTGGAGGAACGCTCTTGGGTCTCTTTCTCGGACTTACATGCCCCTGTCCTCCTCCCTGATTTTCATAGACATTTTCCCCTCAAGCCTGGTGGGCCTCCGAGGGGGAAGGGTCGTTGAGGAGGGGGTACTGTCAGGGCTGGCTCAGCCCTTCCTTCTATGAGCTGGCTGCTCAGCTGTCGGCTAATTGCCAGCTCCTATCTCTCCACAGTGACTCAGCTGTTGATGATATCCTGCTCATCAGTCCTGCCTACTTAAGCCGCCCAGTCCAGAGGATCTCTGCCTTCGCCTCGGTCAACATCACAGAGACGTTTTCCTGCGTTCCTGTTTAAAGAATTGCTTTGCTGACATCCCTTCTGGCTCCAGATCCTGCTTGCTGTTACACTACGTTGATCCGACTTCTGGCTTGGCTGACTATCCGTTCCCGTTCCTGAACTCTGGCTATGTTTTGACTACGTTTGTTCTATTTACTTTTATTATTAAACAAGTGTGATTTAACTGTACTTCTGTCTCTGCCTGATTTCTTGATTTCTGACACTTCTATAGTCGGGAAGATACTGGAGAGTCTAATAAAGGACCACATCGACGAGTTCTTGCTGGGAAAAAATATTATAAAGCAACAGACAGCATGGATTCATGAAAAAAAGAAGTTGTCAGACAAACCTGATTTCTTTTTAGGAGGTAAGTAAAACCTTGGACAGAGGGGAGGCTGTGGACGTGGTATACATGGACAGAGGGGAGGCTGTGGACGTGGTATACTTGGACAGAGTAGAGGCTGTGGACGTGGTATACTTGGACAGAGGGGAGGCTGTGGACGTGGTATACTTGGACAGAGGGGAGGCTGTGGACGTGGTATACTTGGACAGAGGGGAGGCTGTGGACGTGGTATACATGGACAGAGTAGAGGCTGTGGACGTGGTATACTTGGACAGAGGGGAGGCTGTGGATGTGGTATACTTGGACAGAGGGGAGGCTGTGGACGTGGTATACATGGACAGAGGGGAGGCTGTGGACGTGGTATACTTGGACAGAGTAGAGGCTGTGGACGTGGTATACTTGGACAGAGGGGAGGCTGTGGACGTGGTATACTTGGACAGAGGGGAGGCTGTGGACGTGGTATACTTGGACAGAGGGGAGGCTGTGGACGTGGTATACATGGACAGAGTAGAGGCTGTGGACGTGGTATACTTGGACAGAGGGGAGGCTGTGGATGTGGTATACTTGGACAGAGGGGAGGCTGTGGACGTGGTATACTTGGACAGAGGGGAGGCTGTGGACGTGGTATACTTGGACAGAGAGGTGGCTGTGGACATGGTATACTTGGACAGAGGGGTGGCTGTGGACATGGTATACTTGGACAGAGGGGTGGCTGAGGACATGGTATACTTGGACAGAGGGGTGGCTGTGGACGTGGTATACTTGGACAGAGGGGAGGCTGTGGACGTGGTATACATGGACAGAAGGGAGGCTGTGGACGTGGTATACTTGGACAGAGAGGTGGCTGTGGACATGGTATACTTGGACAGAGGGGTGGCTGTGGACGTGGTATACTTGGACAGAGGGGAGGCTGTGGACGTGGTATACTTGGACAGAGAGGTGGCTGTGGACATGGTATACTTGGACAGAGGGGTGGCTGTGGACATGGTATACTTGGACAGAGGGGTGGCTGTGGACATGGTATACTTGGACAGAGGGGTGGCTGTGGACGTGGTATACTTGGACAGAGGGGAGGCTGTGGACGTGGTATACATGGACAGAAGGGAGGCTGTGGACGTGGTATACTTGGACAGAGAGGTGGCTGTGGACATGGTATACTTGGACAGAGGGGAGGCTGTGGACGTGGTATACATGGACAGAGGAGAGGCTGTGGACGTGGTATACATGGACAGAGTAGAGGCTGTGGACGTGGTATACTTGGACAGAGGGGAGGCTGTGGACATGGTATACTTGGACAGAGGGGAGGCTGTGGACGTGGTATACTTGGACAGAGGAGAGGCTGTGGACGTGGTATACTTGGACAGAGGGGTGGCTGTGGATGTGGTATATTTGGACAGAGAGGTGGCTGTGGACATGGTATACTTGGACAGAGGGGTGGCTGTGCACGTGGTATACTTGGACAGAGGGGAGGCTGTGGACGTGGTATACTTGGACAGAGGGGAGGCTGTGGACGTGGTATACTTGGACAGAGGAGAGGCTGTGGACGTGGTATACTTGGACAGAGGGGTGGCTGTGCACGTGGTATACTTGAACAGAGGGGTAGCTGTGGTATACCCCCAAACACCCCGCCAGTTATGAAGGAGTACACTACCTGTAGTAGGGGATCTGCCCCCCTCTGTGTTACCTGTAGTAGTGGATCTGCCCCCCTATTAGTTACCTGTAGTAGTGGAACTGCCCTCCTCTGTTACCTGTAGTAGTGGATCTGCCCCCGTCTGTGTTACCTGTAGTAGTGGATCTGCCCCCCTATTAGTTACCTGTAGTAGTGGAACTGCCCTCCTCTGTTACCTGTAGTAGTGGATCTGCCCCCGTCTGTGTTACCTGTAGTAGTGGATCTGCCCCCCTCTGTATCTATGTGCAGACATGTTGAGCCCACGTAGTGATGATAGAATACAAGGCAAGGCCTCAGGTAGTAACTGACCTGGGAAGCTGGTGCTGATGAGGGGGGACAGCTGGAGGTGAACAGGTCACTATAGGTGAGGTAGTACCCCGTGTTTTAGCCTGAACGGCCTAAACGAACAAAGCGAGTCTCAGAGACGGGGTCAGACACTGATAAAATGCCACGGCCCCCCCGACCTGGAAACTGAACAGCACACGGAGGTCTGGAAACATCACAATTCAGAGGCCGGGGCCCAGATGAGCTCCTCAATATCTGGTCTTGGGGGGGGGGTTGGGTCCAGGTACTGAGAAAAGGCTGATCCGCAGAGCTGCAATGTACAGACCAGCTCAGCTCCAACCTCCTAGGACACTAGCAAAAAACAGGAGGCATGCTGGGTAGAGGAGGGGTTATACAGTGCCTCCAATCCTCCTGTAGGTGGCAGTATAACCTGGCAGTATCTGAATTCCTGTGTCCCTCAATTGGAGACACCTCTATAAAATACTGAACCTCAATAGAAGGGGGTGCCCCCGGGACTCACCCCAATGTGCTGGAAGAGCCAGGACCTCATGACATTGGTGGCTTGTTTAGGGAGGACTCCGCGCTTGTTCTTCCCCGATCCGTCATCTGTGTGTAAAAGGCCCAAATCCTGACTGAGCTGTAACTGTAACTGTGAGAGAGAGTGGAGAGTCAGGTGTGAGGGGGGGGTACAAAACACACAATGGGGGGGGGGGGGGTGACTGCAGGGAGGACACAATAGGAGACCTACCTGGGAGTTCTGTATGCGGATGTTGGCGGGGGAGAGGGCCTGGCCCACCACTTGTCCCTGCGGGGTGACAACTGTCACTGGCTGGTATACGGTACCCCCTAGAGGAAAGAAGGTGACATGACACCATGAGAAAGAGAACCATAGGAGGACAACACATGGAGGTGGAAGACAATCGTTCCTGTTCATACCGGCCATCGTCGCCATGGCAACATTTCCTTGCTGGATAGCGGATGCCGGGACCACAATTCCTTGGGAACTGAGAGCTCCGCTGAGACCGCTCTGTGATTGGAGGAAAGAGGACAATTTAGAGCAATGACAGAAAATACCAGAATGGGGAGGAGGGGTATATATGTTCATAATACCCCAGGGTACAGCTGTGCTGGATCTCAGGAGTACTGGGGGGGGGGGTTATATAGTATTACATAGTAGGTGAGGTTGAATAAAGACACAAGTCCATCAAGTCCAACCTATGTGTGTGATTATGTGTCAGTATTACATTACATATCCCTGTATATTGCGGTCATTCAGGTGATTATCTAATAGTTTCTTGAAGCTATCAATGCTCCCCGCTGAGACCACCGCCTGTGGAAGGGAATTCCACATCCTTACTGCTCTTACAGTAAAGGTCATTTAGTGGTCTGGTGCACCATATACCAATTGCTGCCACTTGGCACATAAAGGGGAACCAGGGGTATATCTTTATATGCCCCAGGGGTGCACTACTTCCTCCCTCCAGCAATTCCCTGTTTTTCATTCTCTTTGTTCCTATTTAGGAGTGGAATCACATGGGTGCATGCGTTTTATGCTAAATTCTAAAACTCTTATTAATATATTTTTATAGGGATGGAGGAGTGTAACCTTAGGGTGCTCATTGTGAGGCTGTTGGAACTCAGTCCAAGTGGAACTGGGCTAAGTGGGGAGTTAAAACCAGAGTTGAAAACAGGAGCTTATAACAGGGGTCATAGTACCTGTGTAGTGTGAGTACCTGAGTGTTGTCTGAGTAGTGTGTGTGGATTGTTAGTACTTGTGTATTGTGTACTGTATACTTGAGTATTGCGAGTGCACGTAGGTCTGTGAGTACCTGTGTATTGTCTTGTTCTGTACCTGTGTATTGTCTTGTTGTGTACCTGTGTATTGTCTTGTTGTGTACCTGTGTATTGTCTTGTTGTGTACCTGTGTATTGTCTTGTTGTGTACCTGTGTATTGTCTTGTTGTGTACCTGTGTATTGTCTTGTGTACCTGTGTATTGTCTTGTTGAGTACCTGTGTATTGTCTTGTGTACCTGTGTATTGTCTTGTTGTGTACCTGTGTATTGTCTTGTTGTGTACCTGTGTATTGTCTTGTTGTGTACCTGTGTATTGTCTTGAGTATTAGTGCCAGGAAGCTAGCTGTTAGGTAATTTGGACAGGGTAAAATCCCCAAATCCTCACTAAATTTAATAGGTACGATGCCCAGCGGGTGTGGAGAGGCGACTCTTTGTACATCTTGCCGCATGTATGTGTTCCTTGATCATCCGATCGAGGGCGAATACTGCTGTGTAAAATGTAAGCACATTGTTTCCCTGGAAGCCCAGGTTCTGAATCTGGGGAAGCAACTGTCAGCACTGAGAAGTCCCTCCATACTAAAGGAGAGCCAGGAACGTACACGGCAGGTGCCGGCAGGGGCCAGCACAGAGGGGGTGGAGACAAAGAGGTGCAGGAGGGGCCAGCACAGAGGCGGGTGGAGACAAAGAGGTGCAGGAGGGGCCAGGACAGAGGCGGGTGGAGACAAAGAGGTGCCGGCAGGGGCCAGCACAGAGGGGGTGGAGACAAAGAGGTGCAGGAGGGGCCAGCACAGAGGGGGTGGAAACAAAGAGGTGTCGGCAGGGGCCAGCACAGAGGCGGGTGGAGACAAAGAGGTGCCGGCACAGAGGCGGGTGGAGACAAAGAGGTGCCGGCAGGGGCCAGCACAGAGGGGGTGGAGACAAAGAGGTGCAGGAGGGGCCAGCACAGAGGGGGTGGAAACAAAGAGGTGTCGGCAGGGGCCAGCACAGAGGGGGTGGAGACAAAGAGGTGCCGGCACAGAGGCAGGTGGAGACAAAGAGGTGCCGGCACAGAGGCGGGTGGAGACAAAGAGGTGCAGGAGGGGCCAGCACAGAGGGGGTAGAGACAAAGAGGTGCCGGCAGGGGCCAGCACAGAGGCGGGTGGAGACAAAGAGGTGTCGGCAGGGGTCAGCACAGAGGCGGGTGGAGACAAAGAGGTGTCGGCAGGGGTCAGCACAGAGGGGGTGGAGACAAAGAGGTGTCGGCAGGGGTCAGCACAGAGGGGGTGGACACAAAGAGTTGTCGGCAGGGGCCAGCACAGAGGCGGGTGGAGACAAAGAGGTGCAGGCACTAGCAAAGAGTAGATGGGTGACAGTCAGGAGGGGTAGAGGGGGAAGTGCCAGGGAGGCCGATCCATGACTGGAGCATCCCAATAAGTACGCTCCATTGAGTGACATTGGTGAAACCAGTCAGGGACCAGCACTGCTGGAGATGAGGGACTCTCCTAGCTGCCAGGGGAAGAACTCCTCCAGTGAGAGTGGGGGGGCAGCAAAGGGAAAGGAAAGACAGATTCTGGTGGTAGGGGACTCAATTCTTAGAAGGACAGATAGGGCAATCTGTAACCAAGACCTGAAGCGCCGAACTGTATGTTGTCTACCGGGCGCTCGGGTTCGGCACATCACGGATCTGGTGGACAGATTACTGGGAGGGGCTGGGGAAGACCCGGTTGTCATGGTGCACGTTGGCACCAATGACAAAGTCAGAGGCAGATGGAGTGTCCTAAAGAACGATTTTAGGGACTTAGGAGCTAAATTGAGGAAAAGGACCTCCAAGGTAGTATTCTCAGGAATACTACCGGTACATCGAGCCACACCAGAAAGGCAGAGGGAGATTAGGGAAGTAAACAAGTGGCTGAAGAGCTGGTGTAGTAAGGAGGGGTTTGGGTTCCTGGAGGACTGGGCCGACATCTCAGTCAATAACCGGTACTATAGAAGGGACGGACTGCACCTAAACGAGGAGGGTGCAGATCTGCTGGGAATGAAGATGGCCAAAAAGTTAGAGGGGTTTTTAAACTAGGCGATGGGGGGGAGGGTCCAGAGACAGTGATAGCCAGTGCGGAAGATATTCCAGGAGGGTAGTATTGGGGGCATTAGTGGTAGGTTAACCAAAGCACAAAAACACAAGGTAAGTATAGTAGCAAGTCCAAGTTGCAATCTTGAAACACCCAATACGAGGACAATATGCGACCGGTCTAAACTATGTGGCATGTTCACCAATGCCAGGAGCCTGGCAGACAAGATGGGTGAACTAGAGATACTGTTGTACAAGGAGGATTTGGATTTTGTGGGAATTTCAGAGACCTGGTTCAACAGCTCTCATGATTGGCTGGCAAACATTCAAGGGTATTCCCTATACCGCAAGGATAGAGAGGGTAAAAAAGGGGGAGGGGTATGCCTATATATCAAGAATAATGTACAAGTGAATGTGAGAGATGACATCACTGAGGGGGCTAGAGAGGAGGTGGAATCCTTACGGGTAGAGCTCCAAAGGGATGAAGCTAAGGGGAAAATAATACTGGGAGTATGCTATAGGCCCCCTAACCTGAGGGAGGAAGTGGAGACGGATCTCCTATCACAAATTGGATTAGCAGCAAGGATGGGAAGTGTTATCATAATGGGGGATTTTAATTATCCAGACATAGACTGGGCGGAGGGAACCGCGCATTCATTTAAGGCTCGCCAGTTCCTTAATGTCTTGCAGGACAATTTTATGGGTCAGATGGTAGACGCACCAACTAGAAATAAAACAATACTGGATCTACTGAGTACCAACAATACAGACCTGATCACAGATGTGGAAATACGGGGCAATTTAGGGAACAGCGATCACAGGTCAATTAGTTTCAGTATAAATCACACAAATAGGAAACATAAAGGGAATACAAAGACACTGAATTTCAAAAGAGCCAACTTCCCTAAACTACAAACCTTGCTAAAAGGCATAAATTGGGATAAAATATTAGGAACAAAGAATACGGAGGAGAGATGGGTTTGCTTTAAGAGCATATTAAATAAGGGCATTAGCCAATGTATCCCATTGGGTAATAAATTTAAAAGAGCGAACAAACATCCTGGATGGCTTAACTCCGATGTAAAAATGCATATAAAAGCAAAGGAGAAGGCCTTCAAAAAATACAAGGTTGAGGGATCATCCTCAGCATTCAGACTTTATAGCGGAGGAGAGCAAAAAAAATCCCAAGAAATTCTTTAAGTATGTAAACAGTAAAAAAGGGAGGACAGACCATATTGGCCCCATAAAGAATGAGGAAGGACATCTGGTTACAAAGGATGGGGAGATGGCGAAGGTATTGAATTTATTCTTCTCCTCAGTCTTCACAAGTGAATCGGGGGGCTTCAGTAACCAAAACTGCAGTGTTTATCCTCATGACACAACACAGGAAGCACCTCCATGGTTAACAGAGGACGGAATTAAAATTAGACTTGAGAAACTTAACATTAATAAATCACCGGGACCAGATGGCTTGCATCCGAGGGTACTTAGGGAACTCAGTCAGGTGATTGCCAGACCGTTGTTCCTAATATTTACAGACAGTCTACTGACTGGAATGGTAGCAGCTGATTGGAGAAAAGCCAATGTAGCACCAATATTTAAAAAGGGCCCAAAAGACATCCCTGGGAATTACAGACCAGTTAGCCTAACATCAATAGTATGTAAACTCTTGGAGGGGATGATAAGGGACTATATACAAGATTTTAGTAATAAGAATGATATCATTAGCAGTAATCAGCATGGATTCATGAAGAATCGTTCTTGCCAAACCAATCTACTAACCTTCTATGAGGAGGTGAGTTGCCATCTAGATAAAGGAAGGCCCGTAGACGTGGTGTATCTGGATTTTACAAAAGCATTTGACACAGTTCCCCATAAACGTTTACTGTACAAAATAAGGTCCGTTGGCATGGACCATAGGGTGAGTACATGGATTGAAAACTGGCTACAAGGGCGTGTTCAGAGGGTGGTGATAAATGGGGAGTACTCAGAATGGTCAGGGGTGGGTAGTGGGGTCCCCAGGGTTCTGTGCTGGGACCAATCCTATTTAATTTGTTCATAAACGATCTGGAGGATGGGATAAACCGTTCAATCTCTGTATTTGCAGACGATACTAAGCTAAGCAGGGCAATAACTTCTCCGCAGGATGTGGAAACATTGCAAAAAGATCTGAACAAATGAATGGGGGAGGGGCGACTACATGGCAAATGAGGTTCAATGTAGAAAAATGTAAAATAATGTATTTGGGTGGCAAAAATCTGAATGCAATCTATAGACTGGGGGGAGAACCTCTGGGGGGATCTAGGATGGAGAAGGACCTGGGGGTCCTAGTAGATGATAGGCTCAGCAATGACATGCAATGCCAAGCTGCTGCTAATAAAGCAAACAGAATATTGGCATTAAAAAGGGATCAACTCCAGAGATAAAACGATAATTCTCCCGCTCTACAAGACTCTGGTCCGGCCGCACCTGGAGTATGCTGTCCAGTTCTGGGCACCAGTCCTCAGGAAGGATGTACTGGAAATGGAGCGACTACAAAGAAGGGCAACAAAGCTAATAAAGGGTCTGGAGGATCTTAGTTATGAGGAAAGGTTGTGAGCTCTGAACTTATTCTCTCTGGAGAAGAGACGCTTGAGAGGGGATATACCGGACTGGTGACCCCACAATATACAAATACCGGACTGGTGACCCCACAATATACAAATACCGGACTGGTGACCCCACAATATACAAATACCGGACTGGTGACCCCACAATATACAAATACCGGACTGGTGACCCCACAATATATAAATACCGGACTGGTGAGCCCACAATATATAAATACCAGACTGGTGACCCCACAATATACAAATACCGGACTGGTGACCCCACAATATATAAATACCAGACTGGTGACCCCACAATATATAAATACCGGACCGGTGACCCCACAATATATAAATACTGGATTGGTGACCCCACAATATACAAATACCGGACTGGTGACCCCACAATATACAAATACCGGACTGGTGACCCCACAATATATAAATACCGGACTGGTGACCCCACAATATACAAATACCAGACTGGTGACCCCACAATATACAAATACCGGACTGGTGACCCCACAATATACAAATACCGGACTGGTGACCCCACAATATACAAATACCGGACTGGTGACCCCACAATATATAAATACCGGACTGGTGACCCCACAATACACAAACACCAGACTGGTGACCCCACAATATATAAATACCGGACTGGTGACCCCACAATATATAAATACTGGACTGGTGACCCCACAATATATAAATACTGGACTGGTGACCCCACAATATACAAATACCGTACTGGTGACCCCACAATAGGTAGAAAACTTTTTTGCAGAAGGGAGTTTACCAAGTATCTGTTTTTTCATCTATGCTCAGTTTTTCCCTTCATCTGACCTGCTGTATGGGCTTTTCACACTTTTCATCAGAAATATTATACATTCAGTATATATTATTGATCTCAATTCACAGAAGTTTTTGGCTCACCTTCATCCACATTTACCCTGGTGAATCCTCAGTGCTCCCTGCTTGTCCACGTGGCTCTACCTCCGCTCCCAGGCCAGACCTTTCTAACGGCTCTGATCCTCTGTTCACATCTATGCTGTTGATGTATCTATAGGGATGTCCATCCTGTCCCTTATACATTATTTATTCCTTTTATTATTCAGTTACAATATTATACCATATGGTTATGTTTCTTTATAGATCACCATTGCATTCGCCCCTGAAGAGTTGGTATACCCCAATGAAACGCGTTGGGATTACGTAGATGCATGATATCCTTACAGATGATTTTATGTCTCTTATTTTGTTTTACTCTAGACGTTCCAACATCATTCAGCCCTTCCAGTGGCCCTTGTTGTGCAGGACTTGTTTTTACTTTATGATATGCCAAGTACCATGGCGTCAATATTTATATGCGGTTTTCAGCGTGCCCTGCGTGTCGGCGATTCTGTGTATGCATTATTGTGTTATTCAGTATGTTATACACGATCTCACACAGTATTATAAAATAGTCTTTGCATTATTGTAAACAGATATGTATACTCCTTTTTGTTACCACCATCTGAATTTGCTGCCATCCACCTCTTTTAATATTTTTGTCATGTTTTAACCGGTTCAATACCGGGCATTTTCCCCCCCTTCCTTCCCAGGCCAATTTTTAGTTTTCAGCGCTGTCGCACTTTAAACGACAATTGCGCGGTTGTGCAACGTTGTACCCAAAAAAAATTGACGTCCTTTTTTTCCCCACAAATAGAGCTTTCTTTTGGTGGCATTTGATCGCCTCTGCGTTTTTTATTTTTTGCGCTAAAAACAAAAGAAGTGCGACAATTTAAAAAAAAAAAACACAATATTTTTTACTTTTTGCTATAATAAATATCCCAATTTTTTTTTTTTTAAATTTTTTTCCTCAGTTTCGGCCGATACGTATTCTTCTACATATTTTTGGTAAAAAAAAAAAAAAAAAAAATTGCAATAAGCGTATATTGATTGGTTTGCGCAAAAGTTATAGCGTCTACAAAATACGGGATAGATTTATGGCATTTAAAAAAAATATATATTTATTTATTTTTTTTAGCGGCGATCGCGATTTTTTTTCGTGACTGCGACATTATACACATCGGACACTTTTGACACATTTTTGGGACCAATCACATTTATACAGCGATCAGTGCTAGAAAATTGCATTGATTACTGTGTAAATGTGACAGGCAGTGAAGGGGTTAACCACTAGGGGGCGGGGAGGGGTTAATGTGTTTCCTAGGGAATGATTCTAACTGTAGGGGGAGGGGACTCACAAGGGGAGGAGACCGATCGCTGTTCCTCCGTTCTGGGAACACAGATCGCTCTTCTCTCACCTGACAGGCTGTGGATCTGTGTGTTTACACACACAGATCCACGGTCCGGCCTGGTTAACCGGACATCGCAGCCGCCGGGCACACGCACCGGGTCCCCAGCAGGACGGCGGGCACGCGCGCGCCCCCTAGACGGCCGGGAATCCCAGGACGTCATATATGAGTATGGCTGGGTAGGGAAGTGGTTAACTTTTGACAATAAAATGATATAATTTTTGATATATTATTGTTCAAAGACTCTTCCCTTATAAAGTCCCAATAGAGGAAATTTCCCATTGTATAAAATGTTCTTTAGTATACATCTCTCCTTCAAAAACTCCCCCTTTTTGTTTGGAACCCATAAAAGCAGCACTGTGTTTTATATCCCACATGTTTACTTCATATAACGATTGGCCTCATTTAAAGTCCCGCTGACCACTTTCCCTTTGTCTCTTACAGTAAAGAACCCTCTACGTAGTTTACGGTTAAACCTCCTTTCTTCTCATTTTAATGAGTGGCCCCGAGTCTTATTAAACGCCCTTCTGTTGATTGGCGTACAGCCACGCCCCCTAGGTCAATCCACATCATTGGCGCAGGACGTTGCATGGTGCACTAGGAGGTGGACGAGGGAGGTGAGATCCAGGACCAAGGGAGGGGTGAGATCCAGGACCAAGGGAAGGGTGAGATCCAGGACCAAGGGAAGGGTGAGATCCAGGACCAAGGGAAGGGTGAGATCCAGGACCAAGGGAAGGGTGAGATCCAGGACCAAGGGAAGGGTGAGATCCAGGACCAAGGGAGGGGTGAGATCCAGGACCAAGGGAGGGGTGAGATCCAGGACCAAGGGAGGGGTGAGATCCAGGACCCAGGGAGAGGTGAGATCCAGGACCAAGGGAGGGGTGAGATCCAGGACCAAGGGAGGGGTGAGATCCAGGACCAAGGGAAGGGTGAGATCCAGGACCAAGGGAAGGGTGAGATCCAGGACCAAGGGAAGGGTGAGATCCAGGACCAAGTGAGGGGTGAGATCCAGGACCAAGGGAAGGGTGAGATCCAGGACCCAGGGAGAGGTGAGATCCAGGACCCAGGGAGAGGTGAGATCCAGGACCAAGGGAGGGGTGAGATCCAGGACCAAGGGAGGGGTGAGATCCAGGACCAAGGGAGGGGTGAGATCCAGGACCAAGGGAGGGGTGAGATCCAGGACCCAGGGAGAGGTGAGATCCAGGACCAAGGGAGGGGTGAGATCCAGGACCAAGGGAGGGGTGAGATCCAGGACCAAGGGAGGGGTGAGATCCAGGACCAAGGGAGGGGTGAGATCCAGGACCAAGGGAGGGGTGAGATCCAGGACCAAGGGAAGGGTGAGATCCAGGACCAAGGGAAGGGTGAGATCCAGGACCAAGGGAGGGGTGAGATCCAGGACCAAGGGAGGGGTGAGATCCAGGACCCAGGGAGAGGTGAGATCCAGGACCAAGGGAGGGGTGAGATCCAGGACCAAGGGAGGGGTGAGATCCAGGACCAAGGGAGGGGTGAGATCCAGGACCAAGGGAGGGGTGAGATCCAGGACCAAGGGAGGGGTGAGATCGGTTTACATGCCTGCCCACCTTGGGTTCCCCTACTTTGGAAGGATTTCAAGTCTGGCTGTAATCACTTTTTGCTGGTTTTGAATTTTCACAATGTGAGGGCAAAGATTGAAGGTTTTAAGTGTATTTTATTAAAAACATTTTTAGGGTGTTACACTATTGGTGCACGTTTATTATTTACATGTGGAGATTATGTGAGACACATGGATAGAATTTGGATACTCGCTTTGAAACCCAATCCATCTGGTTTAAATGCTTTTTAGCCTAAGATGAGAGTGTAGGCATTGGAATTTGGTGAGTGTGTTTCTTTAGGGGAGTCACAGACACATTGGTGTGGTGGATGGAATAGGAGAACCTCACATCCAGTTTGGATTTACTTTGAACACCATATGGACTATTTTTGCATTCTTGTCTTTTTGTTTGAACAGTTTCACTATTATTTTTTTATTTCACTTGTCACAGGGTGGACTTGCATTTATTCATTATTTATCTTTTATTGTTTGTTCAATATTTTATTTATTCATTTATTTATATTTTCTCTTTAGTTTTATTTTTTCCTGTGTATACTCATATCTAGTCACATGTCATTTTGGGGTGATCAAACACTTACCTGAGCATAGATTCAGCGCCACTATTTTTGCCATATACATAGGTTTTTATTGACAAGTGGTTAAAATACATTTTTCTACATTGAACCTCATTTGCCATGTAGTTGCCCCTCCCCCATTCATTTGTTCAGATCTTTTTGCAAGGTTTCCACATCCTGCGGAGAAGTTATTGCCCTGCTTAGCTTAGTATCGTCCGCAAATACAGAGATTGAACTGTTTATCCCATCCTCCAGATCGTTTATGAACAAATTAAATAGGATTGGTCCCAGCACAGAACCCTGGGGGACCCCACTACCCACCCCTGACCATTCCGAGTACTCCCCATTTATCACCACCCTCTGAACTCGCCCTTGTAGCCAGTTTTCAATCCATGTACTCACCCTATGGTCCATGCCAACGGACCTCATTTTGTACAGAAACGTTTATGGGGAACTGTGTCAAATGCTTTTGTAAAATCCAGATACACCACGTCTACGGGCCTTCCTTTATCTAGATGGCAACTCACCTCCTCATAGAAGGTTAATAGATTGGTTTGGCAAGAACGATTCTTCATGAATCCATGCTGATTACTGCTAATGATATCGTTCTTATTACTAAAATCTTGTATATAGTCCCTTATCATCCCCTCCAAGAGTTTACATACTATTGATGTTAGGCTAACTGGTCTGTAATTCCCAGGGATGTCTTTTGAGTAAGGCTCAGTTAGGTTCAGTATTACCTGTATGGGGGAATAAGGCCCAGTTGGGTTCAGTATTACCTGTATGGGGGAGTACGGCCCGGTTGGGTCTCCGCTCAGTAGTGTCTCGCTGTTCATCTTGGTCTTCAGGCAGGCGATATAGCGGCTACAAAAGTCTTTACAAAGTTCATTGACTTTCTCCAACTCCAGGAGGTGAATGCGGAGAACCTGAATCGCCTTCACCATCTACAAACACAGAGGAGGTCATTCACTGATATTACATGTACTATAATACACCTCCCTCGTTGTAATATCTCCCACATCCCTTCCGTTGCAGAGTCATGTGACAGGGAGAAGCAGCACCCACCATATACAGATAACAAGGCATTCAGCTACATACCAAGCTGTCCGTCTCCGGGTCATCCGAGAAGAAGTCCTTCCCCTCCTTGTGTTGTCTCCTGACAAACGTCTCGATGTCCAGATCAAAGCTGGCCGAGGTGGTTCCCTCTGAGCCCTGAGTGCAACCCTCACACTTCTCAAAGAGCAGAGCCAGGAGCGGGAAGAGGGGGTGTCTGCAAAAGAGGGTACAACACTGGGGTAACAACTGAGGGGGAGAAGGTAAAACACCGGGGTAACAACTGAGGGGGAGAAGGTAAAACACCGGGGTGAGTGACAACTGAGGGGGAGAAGGTAAAATACTGGGGTGAGTGACAACTGAGGGGGAGAGGGTAAAACACCGGGGTGAGAGACAACTGAGGGGGAGAAGGTAAAACACCGGGGTGAGTGACAACTGAGGGGGAGAGGGTAAAACACCGGGGTGAGAGACAACTGAGGGGGAGAAGGTAAAACACCGGGGTGAGTGACAACTGAGGGGGAGAAGGTACAACACCGGGGTGAGAGACAACTGAGGGGGAGAAGGTAAAACACCGGGGTGAGTGACAACTGAGGGGGAGAGGGGGAGAAGGTAAAACACCGGGGTGAGTGACAACTGAGGGGGAGAAGGTAAAACACCGGGGTGAGTGACAACTGAGGGGGAGAAGGTACAACACCAGGGTGAGTGACAACTGAGGGGGAGAAGGTAAAACACCGGGGTGAGTGACAACTGAGGGGGAGAAGGTAAAACACCAGGGTGAGTGACAACTGAGGGGGAGAAGGTACAACACCAGGGTGAGTGACAACTGAGGGGGAGAAAAATATGATTTTTGTACTTACCATACAATCAGTGAGGGACACAGGAATTCAGGAACAGATGGACTATACTGCCACCTACAGGAGGTTTGGGTACTGGCAGGCAAACATTGTAAGCCGGACCCTGTAAATCTCCCAACCCAGCATGCCTCAGTTTTTGTAAAAAAAAAAAAAAACAGTAGCAAAGTCAAAGCAAAATGGGTGGGACTTCGAAAACTTCAAGAAATAGATTTTAGTAAATCCTGTTTTCTTTCCTGCCTATTAAAGGACACAAGTTTAGAAACATTGGGATGTACAAAAAGCGGACCAACTGAGGAGTGGGCAACAGCCAGTGAGAGGTTCATAAGAAGGGACTGAGAGCCATCCGAAACTCAGAACTACCTGAAGAACAAATGGCTGAATCTGAACCAGGTGAGGCCCCCCTGCATGACAGGGGAAGCCGCCAATGACTAGGAAGAGGCCACCAAAGATCAACCTGATGCTCATGACCAGAAGAGAGGAGATCACCACCAAGGGAAAAGGATTCCAGACGAGAGGCTTTGAAACCAAAAAGCCAACAAAACAGCCAAAAACCATAACTACTCGATAAGGAAGAAATGAACCAACAGCATGATAAGGTCAACAGAAAGGGCAGAGGGACGAGTGTCTATACGTACAAGTCCCAAGAGGGAATCTTGCACAAAAACAGGTCCACAAGAGGAGACCAGCAGATCTACAAGCCGTACGCTCTCAACCCTGAGATTTCACACAAGGAAGGTTCTATAATAAAAGAATGAATTTGCTTGGTCAGGCAACCAATCTCTCAAATGTGATTTCCAAAAGATACTTCAACGCCTAATCTCCTACAAGTATAGCCAAGTGACCCCTGACATAGGTAGAGAACTCAAGGGTACCAATGATGAAATCAGCCTGAAGGGTAGGGTGCACGAGAGGTACCCCTATAAGGGTAGGCAGGGAGGAACAGTATACCACAGGGAACACCAGAAGGACAAGAGGAGGAGCAAAAAGCAACCACATTACCACCACAAGGGGTCTCTGGGGCCTGATGGAGGACTCTGCTGGACCTGCCTTACCTTGAGGCCAGAAAATGGTTCTGAGAATCTCCTGACCCACTCTGGAACAGAGAAACATTCATGGTCATGGAGCGAGGGGCAGGAACCTCAGTCACTCTTAGAACAATCACCTGACTTAGCACAGAACTACGGAAGGGATCTGGAGGAACTTCCTCAAGAGGCTGCAGATCAGCCACAGAATAAAAGACCCATCTCCAGGTGAGCAGGTTTTATAAAGGCCTCCAGATGTGCTCTATCCCCAATGGGGTGTCCCTTTAGCAAGATCCCGGCAAGCTTTCTCAGCTGAGAAACACAAAGCCCCCAAGTGATGATTTCCTCCCGCCATGCAGGAGATGAGGAACACCCCTGGGTGTACAAACCTCTCTCTTCAGTACGGAGACCACCGATTGAGGAGACCCAGATGCCAATGCATTGTGTGGTGAAGAGTAGGGATGAGCCAAACACCTTCCAGTTCGGTTCGCAGCAGAACATGCGAACGGGCAAAAACTTTGGCAGAACACATGAACACCATTAAAGTCTATGGGACACAAACGTGAAAAACCAAAAGTGCCAATTTTGCAAGGTATGGTCCTAACAAGGGTTTGGGGACCCGGGTCCTGTCCCAGGAGACATGTATCAATGCAAATTTTTTTTTTTTTAAACGGCCATTTTTTCGGGAGCAGTGATATTTTTAATGCTTAAAGTGAAACAATAAAAATGAAATATTCCTTTAAATTTCGTAGCTGGGGGGTGTCTATAGTATGCCTGTAAAGGGGCGCATTTTCCCAGTGTTTAGAACAGTCCCTGCACAAAATGACATTTCTAAAGGAAAAATTGTCATTTAAAACTGCTTGCGGCTGTAATGAATTGTCGGTCTCGGCAATAAAGATGAAAATCATTGAAAAAAAAAAAAAAAAAAAGAGCATGGGATCCCCCCCCTCCCAGTCTATTACCAGGCCCCTTGGGTCTGCTATGAATATTAAGGGGAACCCCGAACCAAAATTAAAAAAGAAAAAAAAAATTGCGTGGCCCTTCGGGTCTGATATGGAAATTAAGGGGAACCCTGCACCAAATAAAAAAAAAAAAAAAATGGCAAAGGGGTCCCCCCAAAATCCATACCAGACCCTTATCCGAGCACGCAACCTGCCAGGCCACAGGAAAAGAGGGGGGACCAGAGAGCCCCCCCTGCTGAACCGTACCAGGCCACATGCCCTCAACATGGGAAAGGTGCCTTGGGGTCACCCCAAAGCACCTTGTGTGTGGGGACAAGGGCCTCATCCCCACAACCCTTGCCCGGTGGTTGTGGGGGTCTGCGGGTGGGGGGCTTATCGGAATCTGGAAGCCCTCTTTAACAAGGGGACCCCCAGATCCTAGTCCCCCCTGTGTGAAATGGTAACGGGGTACAAGTCCCTCTACCATTTCACAAAAAAAAGTGTCAAAATGTTAAAAAAGACAAGACACGGCTTGGGGCAAGTCCTTTTTAAAAAATAAAAATGTCCCACGATGTCCATTCATCTTCTAATATAGGACCAAAAAAGAAAAAAAAAAAAGCCATGACCCATCCGCCTCCATGGGAGGCTCCCGTCGTGTGACGCTTCTTCGCCTTTGACAGTTCTAATATAACTGAGGGCGGGGCCACTCGGTGACGTACCCGAGTGACCCCGCTCCCTCTGACGCCACAGGGAAGCCATAGGAAATTTCCACTGGCATCAAAGGGAGGGGGGTCACCCGAGTACGTCACCGAGTGGCCCCGCCCTCAGTTACATAAGAACTGTCAAAAGGCGAAGAAGCGTCACACAGCGGGAGCCTCCCATGTAGGTGGACCGGTCGTGGGGTTTGTTTTTTTTCGGTCCGTAGGCAGAGCGATATAAGAAGATGACTTTGTGGGACATTTTTTTTTTTTTTTATATTTTAATAAAGGACTTGTCCCAAGCCGTGTCTTGTCTTTTTTAACATTTTGACACTTTTTTTGTGAAACGGTAGGGGTACATTTGGCCGGGATCTGGGGGTCCCCTTGTTAAAGGGGGCTTCCTGATTCCGATAAGCCCACCGCCCGCAGACCCCCACAACCACCGGGCAAGGGTTGTGGGGATGAGGCCCTTTTCTCCATCAACATGGGGACAAGGTGATTTGGGGGGCTACCGCAAAGCACCCTTCCCATGTTAAGGGCATGTGGCCTGGTACGGTTCAGGGGGGGGGGGGACGCTCTCTCGTCCCCCCCTCTTTTCCTGCGGCCTGCCAGGTTGCGTGATCGCATAAGGGTCTGGTATGGATTTTGGGATTTAAAAAAAAACAAAACCACACGAGCGGACTTGCCAACGGGCTAAACTCCGTCGGCATTTCCGAGGGAAAGATTTAGAACATGTTCTTTATCTGAGTCCATCTGAAATGCCGACAGAAAAAGTCCGATGGGGCATTACACAACAAATTAGTTGTGTAAACAGTGAGGTAGCTCCCAGTGCTTCAGCCCAGCCGGCCATACTCACTGGGTCTTCAGAGACGGGGGTCACAACTGGGGCACCACAATGCAGAGCTCAGTGCCCACAATGCAGAGCTCAGTGCCCACAATGCAGAGCTCAGTGCCCAGAGGTCACATTCCAGGCTCGCCCCTGAAACGTCCAGCTCCGCGAGGTCCAATGCCGGCACTAAGGACACGCCAACCCACAGAGATGAATGTAGAGACCGGCTCAGAGATGTCAGCAAGGAACCCTAACTGAAGTCACAGGAGAAAAACTCTGTGACCCCAATAAGACCGGCGCAGATACACGGAGAGTCACGTCTGAAGTAGGACAAGTCAAGTCCTTCCAGTTCAACCAACAGAAAAGATGAATCAGTAGAAAGCCTCCATCTACACAACCAATAAGAGCCTTCTCAGAGGAAGGGGCGTCCATCCTGCTAGGACACTAGCAAAAAACAGAGGCATGCTGGTGGGGGAGGAGATACACGGGGGGGACTTTTCTTTTTGTTTGTAACCTCCTGTAGGTGGCAGCTTAACCCCCAACTGTATCTGAATTCCTGCGTCCCTCAATGGATGCGTGTTCTTATACTAACAACCCCCTCCCCCAGTTTGTGTCCAGGGTGGGGGTGGGGACATACAATAGGCAGTATGTAGGCAGGGTGGGGACATACAATGGGCAGTATGTAGGCAGGGCGGGGGTGGGGACACACAAAGGGCAGTATGTAGGCAGGGCGGGGGTGGGGACACACAAAGGGCAGTATGTAGGCAGTGCGGAGGGGGTGGGGACATACAAAGGGCAGTATGTAGGCAGGGTGGGGGTGGGGACATACAAAGGGCAGTTTGTAGGCAGTGCGGAAGGGGTGGGGGTGGGGACATACAGTATGTAGGCAGGGAGGGGGTGGGGACATACAGTATGTAGGCAGGGAGGGGGTGGGGACACACAAAGGGCAGTTTGTAGGCAGGGTGGGGGTGGGGACATACGATGGGCAGTATGTAGGCAGTGCGGAGGGGGTGGGGACACACAAAGGGCAGTTTGTAGGCAGGGTGGGGGTGGGGACATACGATGGGCAGTATGTAGGCAGTGCGGAGGGGGTGGGGACATACAGTATGTAGGCAGGGTGGGGATGGGGACACACAAAGGGCAGTTTGTAGGCAGGGTGGGGGTGGGGACATACGATGGGCAGTATGTAGGCAGGGTGGGGACATACAGTATGTAGGCAGTGTGGGGGTGGGGGACACACAAAGGGCAGTTTGTAGGCAGGGTGGGGGTGGGGGACACACAAAGGGCAGTTTGTAGGCAGTGTGGAGGGGGTGGGGACACACAAAGGGCAGTTTGTAGGCAGTATGGAGGGGGTGGGGACACACAAAGGGCAGTATGTAGGCAGTGCGGAGGGGGTGGGGACACACAAAGGGCAGTATGTAGGCAGGGTGGGGGTGGGGACACACAAAGGGCAGTTTGTAGGCAGGGTGGGGGTGGGGACATACAATGGGCAGTATGTAGGCAGGGTGGGGGTGGGGACATACAAAGGGCAGTATGTAGGCAGTGCGGAGGGGGTGGGGACATACAGTATGTAGGCAGGGTGGGGGTGGGGACACACAAAGGGCAGTTTGTAGGCAGTGTGGAGGGGGTGGGGGACATACAAAGGGCAGTATGTAGGCAGGGTGGGGGTGGGGACATACAAAGGGCAGTATGTAGGCAGTGTGGGGGTGGGGACATACGATGGGCAGTATGTAGGCAGTGTGGGGGTGGGGACATACAAAGGGCAGTTTGTAGGCAGTGTGGAGGGGGTGGGGACACACAAAGGGCAGTATGTAGGCAGTGTGGGGGTGGGGACACACAAAGGGCAGTATGTAGGCAGTGCGGAGGGGGTGGGGACACACAAAGGGCAGTATGTAGGCAGGGTGGGGGTGGGGACACACAAAGGGCAGTTTGTAGGCAGGGTGGGGACATACGATGGGCAGTATGTAGGCAGTGCGGAGGGGGTGGGGACACACAAAGGGCAGTATGTAGGCAGTGCGGAGGGGGTGGGGACACACAAAGGGCAGTTTGTAGGCAGTGTGGGGGTGGGGACACACAAAGGGCAGTTTGTAGGCAGGGTGGTGGGGGTGGGGACACACAAAGGGCAGTATGTAGGCAGGGTGGGGGTGGGGACATACAATGGGCAGTATGTAGGCAGTGCGGAGGGGGTGGGGACATACAGTATGTAGGCAGGGTGGGGGTGGGGACACACAAAGGGCAGTTTGTAGGCAGTGTGGGGGTGGGGGACATACAATGGGCAGTATGTAGGCAGTGTGGGGGTGGGGACATACAAAGGGCAGTTTGTAGGCAGTGTGGAGGGGGTGGGGACACACAAAGGGCAGTATGTAGGCAGTGTGGGGGTGGGGACACACAAAGGGCAGTATGTAGGCAGTGCGGAGGGGGTGGGGACACACAAAGGGCAGTATGTAGGCAGGGTGGGGGTGGGGACACACAAAGGGCAGTTTGTAGGCAGGGTGGGGACATACGATGGGCAGTATGTAGGCAGTGCGGAGGGGGTGGGGACACACAAAGGGCAGTATGTAGGCAGTGCGGAGGGGGTGGGGACACACAAAGGGCAGTTTGTAGGCAGTGTGGGGGTGGGGACACACAAAGGGCAGTTTGTAGGCAGGGTGGTGGGGGTGGGGACACACAAAGGGCAGTATGTAGGCAGGGTGGGGGTGGGGACATACAATGGGCAGTATGTAGGCAGTGCGGAGGGGGTGGGGACATACAGTATGTAGGCAGGGTGGGGGTGGGGACACACAAAGGGCAGTTTGTAGGCAGTGTGGGGGTGGGGGACATACAATGGGCAGTATGTAGGCAGTGTGGGGGTGGGGACATACAATGGGCAGTATGTAGGCAGTGTGGGGGTGGGCACATACAATGGGCAGTATGTAGGCAGTGCGGAGGGGGTGGGGACACACAAAGGGCAGTTTGTAGGCAGGGTGGGGACACACAAAGGGCAGTTTGTAGGCAGGGTGGGGGTGGGGACATACGATGGGCAGTATGTAGGCAGTGCGGAGGGGGTGGGGACATACAGTATGTAGGCAGGGTGGGGATGGGGACACACAAAGGGCAGTTTGTAGGCAGGGTGGGGGTGGGGACATACGATGGGCAGTATGTAGGCAGGGTGGGGACATACAGTATGTAGGCAGTGTGGGGGTGGGGGACACACAAAGGGCAGTTTGTAGGCAGGGTGGGGGTGGGGGACACACAAAGGGCAGTTTGTAGGCAGTGTGGAGGGGGTGGGGACACACAAAGGGCAGTTTGTAGGCAGTATGGAGGGGGTGGGGACACACAAAGGGCAGTATGTAGGCAGTGCGGAGGGGGTGGGGACACACAAAGGGCAGTATGTAGGCAGGGTGGGGGTGGGGACACACAAAGGGCAGTTTGTAGGCAGGGTGGGGGTGGGGACATACAATGGGCAGTATGTAGGCAGGGTGGGGGTGGGGACATACAAAGGGCAGTATGTAGGCAGTGCGGAGGGGGTGGGGACATACAGTATGTAGGCAGGGTGGGGGTGGGGACACACAAAGGGCAGTTTGTAGGCAGTGTGGAGGGGGTGGGGGACATACAAAGGGCAGTATGTAGGCAGGGTGGGGGTGGGGACATACAAAGGGCAGTATGTAGGCAGTGTGGGGGTGGGGACATACGATGGGCAGTATGTAGGCAGTGTGGGGGTGGGGACATACAAAGGGCAGTTTGTAGGCAGTGTGGAGGGGGTGGGGACACACAAAGGGCAGTATGTAGGCAGTGTGGGGGTGGAGACACACAAAGGGCAGTATGTAGGCAGTGCGGAGGGGGTGGGGACACACAAAGGGCAGTATGTAGGCAGGGTGGGGGTGGGGACACACAAAGGGCAGTTTGTAGGCAGGGTGGGGACATACGATGGGCAGTATGTAGGCAGTGCGGAGGGGGTGGGGACACACAAAGGGCAGTATGTAGGCAGTGCGGAGGGGGTGGGGACACACAAAGGGCAGTTTGTAGGCAGTGTGGGGGTGGGGACACACAAAGGGCAGTTTGTAGGCAGGGTGGTGGGGGTGGGGACACACAAAGGGCAGTATGTAGGCAGGGTGGGGGTGGGGACATACAATGGGCAGTATGTAGGCAGTGCGGAGGGGGTGGGGACATACAGTATGTAGGCAGGGTGGGGGTGGGGACACACAAAGGGCAGTTTGTAGGCAGTGTGGGGGTGGGGGACATACAATGGGCAGTATGTAGGCAGTGTGGGGGTGGGGACATACAAAGGGCAGTTTGTAGGCAGTGTGGAGGGGGTGGGGACACACAAAGGGCAGTATGTAGGCAGTGTGGGGGTGGGGACACACAAAGGGCAGTATGTAGGCAGTGCGGAGGGGGTGGGGACACACAAAGGGCAGTATGTAGGCAGGGTGGGGGTGGGGACACACAAAGGGCAGTTTGTAGGCAGGGTGGGGACATACGATGGGCAGTATGTAGGCAGTGCGGAGGGGGTGGGGACACACAAAGGGCAGTTTGTAGGCAGGGTGGGGGTGGGGACACACAAAGGGCAGTTTGTAGGCAGTGTGGGGGTGGGGGACATACAATGGGCAGTATGTAGGCAGTGTGGGGGTGGGGACATACAATGGGCAGTATGTAGGCAGTGTGGGGGTGGGCACATACAATGGGCAGTATGTAGGCAGTGCGGAGGGGGTGGGGACACACAAAGGGCAGTTTGTAGGCAGGGTGGGGACACACAAAGGGCAGTTTGTAGGCAGTGTGGGGACACACAAAGGGCAGTTTGTAGGCAGGGTGGCGGTGGGGACATACAATGGGCAGTATGTAGGCAGTGCGGAGGGGGTGGGGACACACAAAGGGCAGTATGTAGGCAGTGCGGAGGGGGTGGGGACACACAGTATGTAGGCAGGGTGGGGGTGGGGACACACAAAGGGCAGTTTGTACACAGGGGGGGTGGAGGGGTGGGGGAGGGGCTGACCTGTAAATGGCCTGTTTATCGGCCTCCATAGGACTCTCAGCAGTCACCGGACTCTGCGTTGTCGGCTCCACACACACAGCTTCCTGCTCCGTCTTGAAATGTGTCACCACCTGTATCTAGAGACACAAAAGGAAAATCAGACAATTAGCCCCGCCCCTGAGGGAATATAAAGAAAAGTCCCGCCCCCGAGGCACCGTGAACAGAATACCTCTACAGCTCCCCCGATGGGGAGGCGTCAGACTCTTCATACAGCCCTTAGCATGCTCTGTACCCCTCACCCACCCCATACAGCCGGCACCATATTAGAGCTACAGACCGGGGTCTGTCATTCAGTCCACCAATAGGAGCCCTCCTGACCACTAAGGGCGGGCTGGGCAGGGAGGGGGCGGGGTCTTACCTGCTGGTCCTCGGAATAATCCTCCATGCCCAGTCTCTCTGTGGACATCATAATACACGGTGTGATCCCCTCATTTCACAGCGGATCGGAGGGAGGTGAACGTCAGCGCCGCCCTGCAGGGAGATCACAGTCATCACATCATTCCTCCGTGTGATGGGTCATACAGATCAGCTTACCGCTCCTTACATGTGGGGGCCGCATTCCTTCTATTTACACCCGGTGATCCTGCCAGTGACACCCTGGGACTACAGAACACCTCCCTCTCTGTCTCAGAGATAGCTGGCAAGCGTATAACATACTGATAATGGGGGGGGGGGGGGTGTAACAGCGAGCGACGGAGACATAAATTCAATTCTGAGAAGAGGCAGCAGATCCTGCCCTCTGGTAATTAGAAGGGGGGGGGGTTTGTATATTCACATACCTCCCAACAGTCCCGGATTGTGCGGGACAGTCCTGCTTTGTCCTGCCGAGGCTCTACCCCGGGGGCCGCCTCTATCTGCACCTTGGAGGAGTCTGATCACGGTGTGATTTGTATATAAATTATCTGAGGCGTCTTTAATATGCAAATCCCGCCTCCAGCTCATTTATATGCAAAGCAGAAGGAGGCTCCTCCCCACTTCCAGTCACTTCCACAGCTAAGAAGACGACTTCCCTTCACCACTGCAGGTCACATGTGCCCCATTCTGTTGTGTGACTTTAAAAGGGGGGGGGAGGGGTCTGTACTGTAGGGGGGCCTAGCTTGTGCATTATGTACCTCTGACCTCTGCGTCACACGCTCCTGACCCCTGCACCCACTGCGTCACACGCTGCTGACCCCTGCACCCACTGCATCACACGCTCCTGACCCCTGCACCCTGTGCGTCACACGCTCCTGACCCCTGCACCCACTGCGTCACACGCTGCTGACCCCTGCACCCACTGCGTCACACGCTCCTGACCCCTGCACCCTGTGCGTCACACGCTCCTGACCCCTGCACCCACTGCGTCACACGCTGCTGACCCCTGCACCCACTGCATCACACGCTCCTGACCCCTGCACCCTGTGCGTCACACGCTCCTGACCCCTGCACCCACTGCGTCACACGCTGCTGACCCCTGCACCCACTGCGTCACACGCTCCTGACCCCTGCACCCTGTGCGTCACACGCTCCTGACCCCTGCACCCTCTGCGTCACACGCTCCTGACCCTTGCGTCACACACTCCTGACCCCTGCACCCTCTGCGTCACACGCTCCTGACCCCTGCACCCTCGGCGTCACACGCTCCTGACCCCTGCACCCTCGGCGTCACACGCTCCTGACCCCTGCACCCACTGCGTCACACGCTCCTGACCCCTGCACCCACTGCGTCACACGCTCCTGACCCCTGCACCCACTGCGTCACACGCTCCTGACCCCTGCACCCACTGCGTCACACGCTCCTGACCCCTGCACCCGCTGCGTCACACGCTCCTGACCCCTGCACCCGCTGCATCACACGCTCCTGACCCCTGCACCCACTGTGTCACATGCTCCTGACCCCTGCACCAACTGCGTCACACGCTCCTGACCCCTGCACCCACTGCGTCACAGGCTCCTGACCCCTGCACCCACTGCGTCACACGCTCCTGACCCCTGCACCCTCTGCGTCACACGCTCCTGACCCCTGCACCCTGTGCTTCACACGCTCCTGACCCCTGCACCCTGTGCATCACACGCTCCTGACCCCTGCACCCTGTGCATCACACGCTCCTGACCCCTGCACCCACTGCGTCACACGCTCCTGACCCCTGCACCCACTGCGTCACACGCTGCTGACCCCTGCACCAACTGCGTCACACGCCCCTGACCCCTGCACCCGCTGCGTCACACGCTCCTGACCCCTGCACCCTCTGCGTCACACGCTCCTGACCCCTGCACCCTCTGCGTCACACGCTCCTGACCCCTGCACCCTCTGCGTCACACGCTACTGACCCCTGCACCCTCTGCGTCACACGCTCCTGACCCCTGCACCCTCTGCGTCACACGCTCCCGACCCCTGCATCCTCTGCGTCACAAGCTCCTGACCCCTGCACCCTGTGCGTCACACGCTCCTTACCCCTGCACCCTCTGCATCACAAGCTCCTGACCCCTGCACCCGCTGCGTCACACGCTCCTGACCCCTGCATCACACGCCCCTGACCCCTGCATCACACGCTCCTGACCCCTGCACCCTCTGCATCACACGCTCCTGACCCCTGCACCCGCTGCGTCACACGCTGCTGACCCCTGCACCCACTGCATCACACGCTCCTGACCCCTGCACCCTGTGCGTCACACGCTCCTGACCCCTGCACCCACTGCGTCACACGCTGCTGACCCCTGCACCCACTGCGTCACACGCTCCTGACCCCTGCACCCTGTGCGTCACACGCTCCTGACCCCTGCACCCACTGCGTCACACGCTGCTGACCCCTGCACCCACTGCATCACACGCTCCTGACCCCTGCACCCTGTGCGTCACACGCTCCTGACCCCTGCACCCACTGCGTCACACGCTGCTGACCCCTGCACCCACTGCGTCACACGCTCCTGACCCCTGCACCCTGTGCGTCACACGCTCCTGACCCCTGCACCCTCTGCGTCACACGCTCCTGACCCTTGCGTCACACACTCCTGACCCCTGCACCCTCTGCGTCACACGCTCCTGACCCCTGCACCCTCGGCGTCACACGCTCCTGACCCCTGCACCCTCGGCGTCACACGCTCCTGACCCCTGCACCCACTGCGTCACACGCTCCTGACCCCTGCACCCACTGCGTCACACGCTCCTGACCCCTGCACCCACTGCGTCACACGCTCCTGACCCCTGCACCCACTGCGTCACACGCTCCTGACCCCTGCACCCGCTGCGTCACACGCTCCTGACCCCTGCACCCGCTGCATCACACGCTCCTGACCCCTGCACCCACTGTGTCACATGCTCCTGACCCCTGCACCAACTGCGTCACACGCTCCTGACCCCTGCACCCACTGCGTCACAGGCTCCTGACCCCTGCACCCACTGCGTCACACGCTCCTGACCCCTGCACCCTCTGCGTCACACGCTCCTGACCCCTGCACCCTGTGCTTCACACGCTCCTGACCCCTGCACCCTGTGCATCACACGCTCCTGACCCCTGCACCCTGTGCATCACACGCTCCTGACCCCTGCACCCACTGCGTCACACGCTCCTGACCCCTGCACCCACTGCGTCACACGCTGCTGACCCCTGCACCAACTGCGTCACACGCCCCTGACCCCTGCACCCGCTGCGTCACACGCTCCTGACCCCTGCACCCTCTGCGTCACACGCTCCTGACCCCTGCACCCTCTGCGTCACACGCTCCTGACCCCTGCACCCTCTGCGTCACACGCTACTGACCCCTGCACCCTCTGCGTCACACGCTCCTGACCCCTGCACCCTCTGCGTCACACGCTCCCGACCCCTGCATCCTCTGCGTCACAAGCTCCTGACCCCTGCACCCTGTGCGTCACACGCTCCTTACCCCTGCACCCTCTGCATCACAAGCTCCTGACCCCTGCACCCGCTGCGTCACACGCTCCTGACCCCTGCATCACACGCCCCTGACCCCTGCATCACACGCTCCTGACCCCTGCACCCTCTGCATCACACGCTCCTGACCCCTGCACCCGCTGCGTCACACGCTCCTGACCCCTGCACCCGCTGCGTCACACGCTCCTGACCCCTGCACCCTCTGCGTCACACGCTCCTGACCCCTGCACCCTCTGCGTCACACGCTCCTTACCCCTGCCTCACACGCCCCTGACCCCTGCACCCTCTGCGTCACACACTCCTGACCCCTGCACCCTCTGCATCACACGCTCCTGACCCCTGCACCCGCTGCGTCACACGCTCCTGACCCCTGCACCCTGTGTGTCACACGCTCCTGACCCCTGCACCCTCTGCATCACACGCCCCTGACCCCTGCATCACACGCTCCTGACCCCTCTGCATCACACACCCCTGACCCCTGCACCCTCTGCATCACACGCCCCTGACCCCTGCACCCTGTGCGTCACACGCCCCTGACCCCTGCACCCTGTGCGTCACACGCTCCTGACCCCTGCACCCGCTGCGTCACACGCTCCTGACCCCTGCACCCTCTGCATCACACACTCCTGACCCCTGCACCCTCTGCATCACACACTCCTGACCCCTGCACCCTGTGCGTCACACGCCCCTGACCCTTGCACCCTCTGCATCACACGCTCCTGACCCCTGCACCCACTGCGTCACACGCTCCTGACCCCTGCGTTCACACACTTCTGACCCCTGCGTCACACACTCCTGACCCCTGCACCCTCTGCGTCACACGCTCCTGACCCCTGCACCCTGGGCGTCACACGCGCCTGACCCCTGCACCCACTGCGTCACACGCTCCTGACCCCTGCACCCACTGCGTCACACGCTCCTGACCCCTGCGTCACACACTCCTGACCCCTGCACCCTCTGCGTCACACACTCCTGACCCCTGCACCCTCTGCGTCACACGCTCCTGACCCCTGCACCCTCGGCGTCACACGCGCCTGACCCCTGCACCCACTGCGTCACACGCTCCTGACCCCTGCACCCACTGCGTCACACGCTCCTGACCCCTGCACCCACTGCGTCACACGCTCCTGACCCTTGCGTCACACGCTCCTGACCCCTGCACCCTCTGCGTCACACGCTCCTGACCCCTGCACCCTCTGCGTCACACGCTCCTGACCCCTGCACCCTCTGCGTCACACGCTCCTGACCCCTGCACCCTCTGCGTCACACGCTCCTGACCCCTGCACCCTCTGCGTCACACGCTCCTGACCCCTGCACCCACTGCGTCACACGCTCCTGACCCCTGCGTCACACACTCCTGACCCCTGCACCCTCTGCGTCACACACTCCTGACCCCTGCACCCTCTGCGTCACACGCTCCTGACCCCTGCACCCTCGGCGTCACACGCTCCTGACCCCTGCACCCTCGGCGTCACACGCTCCTGACCCCTGCACCCTCGGCGTCACACGCTCCTGACCCCTGCACCCTCGGCATCACACGCTCCTGACCCCTGCACCCTCTGCGTCACATGCTCCTGACCCCTGCACCCACTGCGTCACACACTCCTGACCCCTGCACCCTCTGCGTCACACGCTCATGACTCCTGCATCACACACTCCTGACCCCTGCACCCTGTGCGTCACACGCCCCTGACCCCTGCACCCTCTGCATCACACGCTCCTGACCCCTGCACCCACTGCGTCACACGCTCCTGACCCCTGCACCCACTGCGTCACACGCTCCTGACCCCTGCGTCACACACTCCTGACCCCTGCACCCTCTGCGTCACATGCTCCTGACCCCTGCACCCTGAGCGCCACACGCTACTGACCCCTGCATCCTGAGCGCCACACGCTCCTGATAACTGCACCCTGTGCGTCACACGCTCCTGACCCCTGCGTCACACGCTCCTGACCCCTGCGTCACACGCTCCTGACCCCTGCACCCTGAGGGTCACACGCTCCTGACCCCTGCACCCGCTGCGTCACACGCTCCTGACCCCTGCACCCTGAGCGTCACACGCTCCTGACCCCTGCACCCACTGCGTCACACGCTCCTGACCCCTGCACCCACTGCGTCACACGCTCCTGACCCCTGCGTCACACACTCCTGACCCCTGCACCCTCTGCGTCACATGCTCCTGACCCCTGCACCCTGAGCGCCACACGCTACTGACCCCTGCATCCTGAGCGCCACACGCTCCTGATAACTGCACCCTGTGCGTCACACGCTCCTGACCCCTGCGTCACACGCTCCTGACCCCTGCGTCACACGCTCCTGACCCCTGCACCCTGAGGGTCACACGCTCCTGACCCCTGCACCCGCTGCGTCACACGCTCCTGATACCTACAGCCTGAGCATCACACGCTACTGACCCCTGCACCCTGAGCGTCACACGCTCCTGACCTCTGCACAACAGACACCATGTTTTACATGGTTCACCTGCAGTCTGGCAGTGGGGGGGGGACCATTTATCAATTGCACACACAATATACAATAAGGGGGAAGCATTTGCAGGGTGAACCCCAAGTATAGTATTGGGGGGGGGGAAACATGTCAGTAGAATCAATATACAGTAATAGGGGAAGAATTTATCAGTTGCACACAATGTACAGTAATGAGGGGGAAGGATTTCTCGGTTGCACACAATGTACAGTTATGGGGGGGGGGGGGAGAATTTATCGGTTGCACACAATATACAGTGATGATGGGGTCAGTTGCACACATTCTAAGGTAATGGGGGAAGGATTTATCATTGCACACCATGTACAGTGATGGGGGGGAAGGATTTATCATTGCACACCATGTACAGTGACGGGGGGGAAGGATTTATCATTGCACACCATGTACAGTGATGGAGGGGAAGGATTTATCATTGCACACCATGTACAGTGATGGGGGGAAGGATTTATCATTGCACACCATGTACAGTGATGGAGGGGAAGGATTTATCAGTTGCACACAATGCACAGTGATGGGGGAAGGATTTATGGGTTGCACACAATGTACAGTGATGGGGGGGAAGAATTTATCAGTTGCACACAATGTACAGTAATGAGGGGGAAGGATTTCTCGGTTGCACACAATGTACAGTTATGGGGGGGAGAATTTATCAGTTGCACACAATGTACAGTGATGGGGGGGAAAGGATTTCTCAGTTGCACACAATGTACAGTGATGGGGGGGGAGGATTTCTTGTTGCCTACAATGTACAGTAATGGGGGGGAAGGATTTCTCGGTTGCACACAATCTATAGTAATGGGGGAAGGATTTCTCGGTTGCACACAATATACAGTGATGATGGGGAATGATTTCTCAGTTGCACACATTCTAAGGTAATGGGGGAAGGATTTATCATTGCACACCATGTACAGTGATGGGTGGAAGGATTTATCAGTTGCACACAATGCACAGTGATTGGGGAAGGATTTCTCAGTTGCACACAATGTACAGTGATTGGGGAAGGATTTCTCAGTTGCACACATTCTAAGGTAATGGGGGAAGGATTTATCATTGCACACCATGTACAGTGATGGGGGGGAAGGATTTATCATTGCACACCATGTACAGTGATGGAGGGGAAGGATTTATCATTGCACACCATGTACAGTGATGGAGGGGAAGGATTTATCAGTTGCACACAATGCACAGTGATGGGGAAGGATTTATGGGTTGCACACCATGTACAGTGATGGAGGGGAAGGATTTATCAGTTGCACACAATGCACAGTGATGGGGGAAGGATTTATGGGTTGCACACAATGTACAGTGATGGGGGGAAAGGATTTCTCAGTTGCACACAATGTACAGTGATGGGGGGGAGGATTTCTTGTTGCCTACAATGTACAGTAATGGGGGGGAAGGATTTCTCGGTTGCACACAATCTATAGTAATGGGGGAAGGATTTCTCGGTTGCACACAATATACAGTGATGATGGGGAATGATTTCTCAGTTGCACACATTCTAAGGTAATGGGGGAAGGATTTATCATTGCACACCATGTACAGTGATGGGTGGAAGGATTTATCAGTTGCACACAATGTAGTGATTGGGGAAGGATTTCTCAGTTGCACACATTCTAAGGTAATGGGGGAAGGATTTATCATTGCACACCATGTACAGTGATGGGGGGGGGGGAAGGATTTATCAGTTGCACACAATGCACAGTGATGGGGGAAGGATTTATGGGTTGCACACAATGTACAGTGATGGGGGAAGGATTTCTCAGTTGCACACAATGTACAGTGATGGGGGAAAGGATTTCTCGGTTGCACACAATCTATAGTAATGGGGGGGGGGGGGGATTTCTTGTTGCCTACAATGTACAGTAATGTGGGGGAAGGATTTCTCGGTTGCACACATTCTAAGGTAATGGGGGAAGGATTTATCATTGCACACCATGTACAGTGATGGAGGGGAAGGATTTATCAGTTGCACACAATGCACAGTGATGGCGGAAGGATTTATGGGTAGCACACAATGTACAGTGCTTGGGGAAGGATTTATCAGTTGCACACAATGCACAGTGATGGCGGAAGGATTTATGGGTAGCACACAATGTACAGTGTTGGGGAAGGATTTATCAGTTGCACACAATGCACAGTGATGGCGGAAGGATTTATGGGTAGCACACAATGTACAGTGCTTGGGAAGGATTTCTCAGTTGCACACAATGTACAGTGATGGGGGGGGGGGGTTTCTCGGTTGCACACAATGTACAGTGATGGGGGGGGGGGTTTCTCGGTTGCACACAATGTACAGTGATGGGGGGGGGTTTCTCGGTTGCACACAATGTACACTGAAGGGGGGAAAGGATTTCTCGGTGGACACACAATCTATAGTAATGGGGAGGGAAGGATTTCTCGGTTGCACACAATGTACAGTGATGGGGGGGGATTTCTTGGTTGCACACAATCTATAGTAAAATGGGTGGGGGAAGGATTTCTTGTTGCCTACAATGTACAGTAATGGGGGAAGGATTTCTCGGTTGCACACCAATCTATAGTAATGAGGGGGAAGGATTTCTCGGTTGCACACAATGTACAGTGATGGGGTAATGATTTGTTGGTTGCACACAATCTATAGTAATGGGGGGGAAGGATTTCTCGGTTGCACATAATGTACAGTTATGGGGGGGGGGAGAATTTATCGGTTGCACACAATATACAGTGATAATGGGGAAGGATTTCTCAGTTGCACACATTCTAAGGTAATGGGGGAGGGATTTATCATTGCACACAATGTACAGTGATGGAGGGAAGGATTTCTCAGTTGCACACAATGCACAGTGATTTGGGGGGAGGATTTCTCGGTTGCACACAATGTACACTAATAGGGGGGGAGGATTTCTCGGTTGCACACAATGTGATGGGGGAAGGATTTATCAGTTGCACACAGTCTATAGTAATGGGGGGGGAGATTACTCAGTTGCACACAATCTATAGTAATGGGGAAGGATTTCTCAGTTGCACACAATGCACAGTGATTTGGGGGGGGGATTTCTCGGTTGCACACAATGTACACTAATTGGGGGGGAGGATTTCTCGGTTGCACACAATGTACACTAATTGGGGTGGGAAGGATTTCTCGATTGCACACAATGTACTATAATTGGGGGGGGGGGAAGGATTTCTCGGTTGCACACAATGTACACTAATTGGGGGGGGAAGGATTTCTCGGTTGCACACAATGTACACTAATAGGGGGGAAGGATTTCTCGGTTGCACACAATGTACACTAATAGGGGGGAGGATTTCTCGGTTGCACACAATGTACACTAATTGGGGGGGGAAGGATTTCTCGGTTGCACAGAATGTACACTAATAGGGGGGAAGGATTTCTCGGTTGCACACAATGTACACTAATTGGGGGGGGGGGGGAATTTCTCGGTTGCACAGAATGTACACTAATTGGGGGGGAAGGATTTCTCGGTTGCACAGAATGTACACTAATAGGGGGGAAGGATTTCTCGGTTGCACACAATGTACACTAATTGGGGGGAAGGATTTCTCGGTTGCACACAATGTACACTAATAGGGGGGGAAGGATTTCTCGGTTGCACACAATGTACACTAATTGGGGGGGGAAGGATTTCTCGGTTGCATACAATGTACACTAATTGGGGGGGGAAGGATTTCTCGGTTGCACACAATGTACACTAATTGGGGGGGGGGGGGAATTTCTCGGTTGCACAGAATGTACACTAATTGGGGGGGAAGGATTTCTCGGTTGCACAGAATGTACACTAATAGGGGGGAAGGATTTCTCGGTTGCACACAATGTACACTAATTGGGGGGAAGGATTTCTCGGTTGCACACAATGTACACTAATAGGGGGGGAAGGATTTCTCGGTTGCACACAATGTACACTAATTGGGGGGGGAAGGATTTCTCGGTTGCACACAATGTACACTAATTGGGGGGAAGGATTTCTCGGTTGCACACAATGTACACTAATTGGGGGGGGGAAGGATTTCTCGGTTGCACACAATGTACACTAATTGGGGGGAAGGATTTCTCGGTTGCACAGAATGTACACTAATAGGGGGGAGGATTTCTCGGTTGCACACAATGTACACTAATTGGGGGGGGGATTTCTCGGTTAAACACAATGTACACTAATTGGGGGGGAAGGATTTCTCGGTTGCACATAATGTACACTAATTGGGGGGGAAGGATTTCTCGGTTGCACATAATGTACACTAATTGGGGGGAAGGATTTCTCGGTTGCACTGAATGTACACTAATAGGGGGGAAGGATTTCTCGGTTGCACTGAGCCGGGGTGATCAGCACACTGTACACAACATTCCAGCCCCTCCCTCTTTCTCCCGTAGCCCCTCCCCGCCAGCCTGGCCCCTCCCTCCCCTGGTAACAGGCAGCCGGGCGCTGTGATTGGCTGCTGTGTGAGGCGGCGTCTCCCTATTGGCGGGCGGGGTGAAGCGCGGGCCGGAGGGGAGGGCGTGTTTAGGGGGCGCGCACAGGGAGGGGGAGGTGCCGGGGACGCGCAGTGAAGGCTCGGTGGGAGCCCGGGGGCGCGCGGTGGGGGTGGCGGGTATAGCGGAGGGGTGTGGGGTGTCGGAGGGACCGGCTGGGGGGTGTCGGGGGTTTGCGGAGGGCCGGGGAGAGGCGCGGGCCGGCGGGCGGGCCGGGTGACTGACAGCTTACCCGGTGCCAATCTTCGTCACACTGACAAGCGGCTGCAGCAATCGGGACCCGCAGGGGCGCCTACGTCATCACGTACCACGCCGCATATTACCATAAGCCTGGCCGGCGTGTGACGTCATGACGCCAAAGTCTTCCCGATAGGCCGGGCCGCTGTCCGCCTCATTAATATGCATAGAAGGGCACGCCCACCGCCCGGTACGACCAGCGCATGCGCACCCGGAGTGTGACTGAGGAGAGCGGCGACCAATCACATTCCAGATAACGGAACCAGCTGAATTGGTGACCGAGTACCGCCCGTCCCTCCGACCCCCCACTGTATACAAACTTCATCTATTCACATGTATGGTGGGGTTCCCAACTCCTCCCATTATTATCAGAGGTTCCCAACTCCGCCCAACATTATCAGTGGTTCCCAACTCCGCCCATCATTATCAGGGGTTCCCAACTCCGCCCATTATTATCAAAGGTTCCCAACTCCTCCCATTATTATCAGAGGTTCCCAACTCCTCCCATTATTATCAGGGGTTCCCAACTCCGCCCATTATTATCAAAGGTTCCCAACTCCTCCTATTATTAGGGGTTCCCAACTCCTCCCATTATTTTCAGGGGTTCCCAACTCCACCCATTATTATCAGAGGTTCCCAACTCCGCCCATTATTATCAGAGGTTCCCAACTCCGCCCATCATTATCAGAGGTTCCCAACTCCGCCCATCATTATCAGGGGTTCCCAACTCCGCCCATTATTATCAGGGGTTCCCAACTCCGCCCATCATTATCAGAGGTTCCCAACTCCTCCCATTATTATCAGGGGTTCCCAACTCCGCCCATCATTATCAGAGGTTCCCAACTCCTCCTATTATTATTAGAGGTTCCCAACTCTGCCCATTATTATTAGGGGTTCCCAACTCCGCCCATTATTATCAGGGGTTCCCAGCTCCACCCTCCTCCATTATCAGGGGTTCCCAGCTCCTCCCCTCCTCCATTATCAGGGGTTCCCAGCTCCACCCCTCCATTATCAGGGGGTGGACACTTCACAACATCACCACATCATATTTGTAATGTGGCCAATCAGCATAAAGACATCAGCTTGTCCCCCCCAATCCATTGAAACTGATGTGAGCAATTCCATGTTATTGTAGATCTTCATGTACGCTCCGTGTTCAGAGGATGCCGCTATTTCATACATGCATGGATTGCCACTGAGCCGGAACTACTGCAAAGTCTGTCATTACTGGAGGTAAATGCCACCATTGTGGAAAATATGTGGAATAATTACCTCAAATTCTGTAAATATGTGAGGTAAATACAGGAAATTCAGTAAATATGTGAGGTAAATACAAGAAATTCAGTAAATATGTGAGGTAAATACAGGAAATTCAGTAAATATGTGAGGTAAATACAGGAAATTCAGTAAATATGTGAGGTAAATACAGGAAATTTAGTAAATATGTGAGGTAAATACAGGAAATTTAGTAAATATGTGAGGTAAATACAGGAAATTCAGTAAATATGTAAGGTAAATACAGGAAATTCAGTAAATATGTGAGGTAAATACAAGAAATTCAGTAAATATGTGAGGTAAATACAAGAAAATTCAGTAAATATGTGAGGTAAATACAGGAAATTTAGTAAATCTGTGAGGTAAATACAGGAAATTCAGTAAATATGTGAGGTAAATACAGGAAATTTAGTAAATATGTGAGGTAAATACAGGAAATTTAGTAAATATGTGAGGTAAATACAGGAAATTCAGTAAATATGTAAGGTAAATACAGGAAATTCAGTAAATATGTGAGGTAAATACAGGAAATTTAGTAAATATGTGAGGTAAATACAGGAAATTTAGTAAATCTGTGAGGTAAATACAGGAAATTCAGTAAATCTGTGAGGTAAATACAGGAAATTCAGTAAATCTGTGAGGTAAATACAGGAAATGCAGTAAATATGTGAGGTAAATACAGGAAATGCAGTAAATATGTGAGGTAAATACAGGAAATTTAGTAAATATGTGAGGTAAATACAGGAAATTTAGTAAATATGTGAGGTAAATACAGGAAATTCAGTAAATCTGTGAGGTAAATACAGGAAATTCAGTAAATCTGTGAGGTAAATACAGGAAATGCAGTAAATATGTGAGGTAAATACAGGAAATGCAGTAAATATGTGAGGTAAATACAGGAAATTCAGTAAATATGTGAGGTAAATACAGGAAATTCAGTAAATATGTGAGGTAAATACAGGAAATTCAGTAAATATGTGAGGTAAATACAGGAAATTCAGTAAATCTGTGAGGTAAATACCACAATTTAGGTAATTCTGTGAGATAAATGGCACAAGTTCAGTTAAGGTGAGGTAAATACTTAAAATTTGGTAATTATGTGAGGTAAATACCACAAACTTGATAGATCTGTGAGGTAATTACTGCAAATTCTGTAAATATGTGAGCTAAATGCCCCACATTTTGTGTGAGGTAAATATCAGAAATGTGATTAATATGTGAGGTAAATACAGGAAATTCAGTAAATATGTGAAATAATTGCCTCACGTTCTGTAAATATGTGAAGCAAAATACCACAGATTTGGTAAATACCACAGATTTGGTAAATACATTAGGTAATTGCTGCAGATTTGGTATATTTGACGTGTCCCATTGGGGATATTTCCCTTAACTTCCTGCCCCATAGCCACAACAGGAAGTGAGAGGAAACCCCTCCAAAGTGAAGGAATCCCTGGGTTGTAACCAAAGCTAGTGTCCCTATTGGAATATTTCCCCTGTATTTCTGTTCTGGTGAATCTCCCTATTGCGGACACAGACTGCAATAAAAACTGACAGGGGATTAATTCCTCCCCACTCCATCCAAAACTAAAAAAAAACAAACAAAAGGTTTGCCTTTAATTCTACGTTAAGGTAATTGTCCCTCTCATTGGGAGATAAAGCTTCAATGTTGGTGTATATTTCTTATAATGTAGGTTGTAGTCCATTCTGGAAGTGACCTCCTCTGAGGGTCTCCCCACCCCTGGTGAAGGCCAGGTTCTCACACACACATACTTTATATTCTCCTGAAGAAGCGAAACACACTGAGAAAAACCCTGGCTCATCCCCCAGGAGTCTGTGTACGTCTGTGAACCAAGTCCTGGAACAATTTGGGGCGATGAGGATAACCAGAATCCATTCTTCTTCTATCGGAGTAATCAAGGAAGAATCCTCACCGGGTGGAATGCCTACACCAGTCTGAAGAAAATGATTACCGCTCCAGGAGTACTAAATGGACAAAGAGGTCACAGGTGCTGGCGAATGCTGATCGCGATGAACATGAACGAATTCTGGACAGCCGCACTCAAATATTAGCCTTGTTTATTAGAAGATGCACACCAAATTAAAAAAATCACAGCAGACAGAAAAGAGCTGACGTTTCGCACTAGCGTTAGTGCTTATTCATAGTGCTGAGTAAGCACCAACGCTAGTGCGAACGTCAGCTCCTTTCTGTCTGCTGTGATTTTTTTGAATTTGATGTGCATCTTCTAATAAACAAGGCTAATATTTGAGTGCGGCTGTCCAGAATTCGTTCATGTTCATTACACCAGTCTGAACATGGACCAATGAAGCTCCAGGGCTTCTACTGCAACCTTTAGGGGATCTCTGCACCCAGCCACAAGTCTGTCTAGTGTTTTGTTGAATCTGAAGGCCATGATGTCCACAGCTGGTGATCCCCATTTCTAACAAGAAGATCTCTGAATGGAGAGACCACTCCCTCAAGTACAGACGTTGGTGACTCAGGAAGAGCTTTGGATGGAGAGACCACTCCCCTGAGTACAGGAGTCGGGAAAACCTCTGGGTGGAGAGACCAGTCCCCTGAGTCCAGACACTGGCAACGCAGGAAAACCTCTTGCTAATTTCTATTCCCGAGTTTTGCAGAGAGAGTTGGAATGTTTTTCTCCACCCAGTAGATGATCAGATTTGATTCTTTCATGGATGCCCAACTTCTGTTACCCCTTGATGGTTTATGTAGGCCCCTGCCATGGCATTGTCTGACTTTACCCTGACCTAAGAGTCCAGTGTAGGAGAGTCTGTTTTATGGCTGACTGTGGAGAGTAGTCCAGCGTAGGAGAAGCCATCCTATGGTTGACTGGGGAGAGGGGTCTAGTCCAGTGTAGGAGAGCAGGGTCCAGTGTAGGAGAGTCCATTATGGCTGACTGGGGCGAGGGGCTAGTCCAGTGTAGGAGAGTCCATATTATAGCTAAGGAGCAGGGTCCAGTGTAGGAGAGTCCATTATGGCTGACTGGGGAGTGTAGTCCATCTTATGACTGACTGGGGAGTGTAGTCCATCTTATGGCTGACTGGGGAGTGGAGTCCATCTTATGGCTGACTGGGGAGTGGAGTCCAGCTTACGGCTGACTGGGGAGTGGAGTCCAGCTTACGGCTGACTGGGGAGTGGAGTCCATCTTACGGCTGACTGGGGAGTGGAGTCCAGCTTACGGCTGACTGGGGAGTGAAGTTCAGTGTAGGAGAGTCCATCTTATGGCTGACTGGGGAGAGGAGTCCAGTGTAGGAGAAGCCATCCTGTGGTTGACAGGGAAGAGGGGTGTAGTAGAGTCCATCGTATGGCTGACTGGGGAGTGGAGTCCAGTGTAGGAGAGTCCGTCTTATGGCTGACTGGGGAGTGGAGTCCAGTGTAGGAAAGTCCGTCTTATGGCTGACTGGGGAGTGGTGTCCAGTTAGGAAAGTCCGTCTTATGGCTGACTGGGGAGTGGAGTCCAGTGTAGGAAAGTCCGTCTTATGGCTGACTGGGGGAGTGGAGTCCAGTGTAGGCGATTCCGTCTTATGGCTGACTGGGGAGTGGAGTTCAGTGTAGGAAAGTCCGTCTTATGGCTGACTGGGGAGTGGAGTCCAGTGTAGGCGATTCAGTCTTATGGCTGACTGGGGAGTGGAGTCCATCGTATGGCTGACTGGGGAGTGGAGTCCAGTGTAGGAGAGTCCGTCTTATGGCTGACTGGGGAGAGGAGTCCAGTGTAGGAAAAGCCATCCTATGGTTGACTGAGGAGAGAGGTCTAGTGTAGAAGAGTATGTCTTATGGCTCTCAGTTCCAGAATGTTCCTGGGGTGCATACCCACCATGATATTCTCCTGAAGAGGTGAACATTGTTCATGAAACGCATTGGGAGGAAGCCCTGAGTCTAGTGAACATTGTGCAAACCATAAAAAAGATGGTGCTACTTACATGTGACCAGCTACCTCATGAGTGAGCGCCCCCCACAGGTATTTCTAATGCTGAATGTAACCACAAGAAAGTCCGGCATATTCTGTATTATAACCATTCAACTGGAAGTCCCACCAGTGAGGAGGAATTCACATTGACTGGCGCTGGGGACTTATTAGAAGTTGAAGATAATTTGTATTTTGCCATTAGTACTCTATGACCCAGAAGAAACCTAACACTTGCTGTGTGCGGAGAGACGTTGTGTAGATGTCATTTTCCTGTAACTCATCTAATGAGAGTCCAAATTGTGGGAGGGATGAGTGGTGGGTGGAGGCTGAACAGATTGTAAATAGGAGTTGAGATGAGTTGAGTGGAGGTAGGACAGATGGTCCTGGAAGGCGGTCTCTATGGCAATATGGCCAGGTGCCGGGACGGGGTTTTCTTATGGCGATATGGCCAGGTGCCGGGATGGGGTTTTCTTTAGGCAATATGGCCAGGTGTCGGACAGGGTTCTTATGGCGATATGGTCGGGTGACAGGATGTGGTCTATATGGCAATCTGGTTAGATGCGGTCTCTATGGTAGTATGGGTAGGAGAAGCCATCCTATGGTTGACTGGGGAGAGGGGTCTAGTCCAGTGTAGGAGAGTCTGTCTTATAGCTGACTGAGGAGAGGAGTCCAGTGTAGGAAAGTCTGTTTTATGGTTGAATGGGGAGAGGAGTCCAGTGTAGGAGAGTCCGTCTTATGGCTGACTGAGGCGAGGGGGCAAGTCCAGTGTAGGAGAGTCCATCTTATGGCTTACTGGGGCGAGGGGGCTAGTCCAGTGGTAAGAGAGTCCATATTATAGCTGACTAAGGAGCAGGGTCCAGTGTAGGAGAGTCCATTATGGCTGACTGGGGAGTGGAGTCCAGCTTATGGCTGACTGGGGAGTGGAGTCCATCTTATGGCTGACTGGGGAGTGGAGTCCCATCTTACGGCTGACTGGGGAGTGGAGTCCATCTTACGGCTGACTGGGGAGTGGAGTCCATCTTACGGCTGACTGGGGAGTGGAGTCCAGCTTACGGCTGACTGGGGAGTGGAGTCCAGCTTACAGCTGACTGGGGAGTGGAGTCCAGCTTACGGCTGACTGGGGAGTGGAGTCCAGCTTACGGCTGACTGGGGAGTGGAGTCCAGCTTACGGCTGACTGGGGAGTGGAGTCCATCTTACGGCTGACTGGGGAGTGAAGTCCAGTGTAGGAGAGTCCGTCTTATGGCTGACTGGGGAGAGGAGTCCAGTGTAGGAGAATCCATCCTGTGGTTGACAGGGGAGAGGGGTGTAGTAGAGTCCATCTTATAGCTGACTGGGGAGTGGAGTCCAGTGTAGGCGATTCAGTCTTATGGCTGACTGGGGAGTGGAGTCCATCGTATGGCTGACTGGGGAGTGGAGTCCAGTGTAGGAGAGTCCGTCTTATGGCTGACTGGGGAGAGGAGTCCAGTGTAGGAGAAGCCATCCTATGGTTGACTGGGGAGAGAGGTCTAGTGTAGAAGAGTATGTCTTATGGCTCTCAGTTCCAGAATGTTCCTGGGGTGCATACCCACCATGATATTCTCCTGAAGAAGTGAACATTGTTCATGAAACGCATTGGGAGGAAGCCCTGCGTCTAGTGAACATTGTGAAAACCATAAAAAAGATGGTGCTACTTACATGTGACCAGCTACCTCATGAGTGAGCGCCCCCCACAAGTATTTCTAATGCTGAATGTAATCCCCAACCATCACCCCACAAATCTCAAAACTGGAAGTCACATGGTAAAGGCATATCATTATAATGACTTGGCACCCCCACCCCTCTACCATTGGAGGAAGACCAGGAGTAAGTTGGCCAATGATGTCCTGTGACTGGACTAAGCAGTGCAATATCATGCATTCCACCACAAGAAAAGTCCGGCATATTCTGTACTATAACCATTCAACTGGAAGTCCCACCAGTGAGGAGGAATTCACATTGACTGGCGCTGGGGACTTATTAGAAGTTGAAGATAATTTGTATTTTGCTAATAGTACTCTATGACCCAGAAGAAACCTAACACTTGCTGTGTGCGGAGAGACGTTGTGTAGATGTCATTTTCCTGTAACTCATCCTGAGAGTCCAAATTGTGGGAGGGATAAGTGGTGGGTGGAGGCTGAACAGATTGTAAATAGGAGTTGAGATGAGTTGAGTGGAGGTGGGACAGATGGTCCTGGAAGGCGGTCTCTATGGCAATATGGCCAGGTGCCGGGACGGGGTTTTCTTATGGCGATATGGTCGGGTGACAGGATGTGGTCTATATGGCCATATGGTAGTATGGGTAGGTGCCAGGATGTGGTCTTGTTGGTGAGAAGGTGAAGAAGTTGGCTGGGAGAGCAGAAGTGGTTCTATAATGTATGTATGAGTAAATAAATGGGATTTGGATGAAGTCACCACCATGGAGAAGACACGGAGGATAAATAAAACTCTCTTTATTGGTTACATGCCACTGCTACAATAATCACCATTCTCATCACGTAACAGCCAAAAAAAACTGACCTACAGGCATTCCCCTCCCTACAGAACATGGAACCGGCGCCAACTTCCGGGGCTCACGAGGCGCTGAAATGTCGGACTCTTTCAATGGGGTCCTTGTCGCTGGACTCACGCCGCACGCGCTCTCTGGTCAAAAAATTTAGAAGGTCGATGGCGGTCACCACCCCAAAAACCATCTGCTTCTTGCTGGACGAACCGTCATTGTGATCTGCTAGGAGAGACCGACATATGAGAATCACAGGAGAAGTCACAAGTTTCTGCAGGAGAGTGCCAGCATCAAACATCTGAGGTGCCCTCATGTATGATGGACCCTCAACAGAGGCAGAATAGGTCCAACTGTTCCCCAGAGACTGGCATCTTTCTGCCACCACCCCTCCCCCTATCCTATAGGCTTGTAAGCTCTTCTACCTTCTCTATCCTCCCTTATACTCCAATAGACTGTAAGCTCTTTGTTTTCTAAATACCCCACAAACCATGTATTTCAGACACGGTAAAGAGATGTGGTAGAGACATGGACACCGTGCAGCACAGACTCAGATGTGGTACAAACATGGACATAGTGCAGTTGATGAACGCCCCCGCCCCCCCCCCCCCCAGTGTGAGAGGACACGGAACGTTTACACCTGGCTGAGGAGGTCATGTGTGTGCTGCGTGTCATTAATCTGTGTTGTGACCCCCAGCTGTCCTCACCCCATACAGACCAAACCCAACCACACCCAGTTCATGACTGCACCAGGACAGGGGTGCTGCAAAGCTCCACCCCTTTTAGCTAGCCCCACCCCCTTTCTTGACAGTACAGACACCAACTAAGAGTATTAAATGTCATCTCCACCAACAGGAGGCCATACACAATGGAGAAGTGGTAGATGTATGTGGTCACCCATCACACCTGTCAGGGGAGGAGAGAGAGGCCGGAGCCAGGGGAGGGGAAGAGAGAGAGAGAGAGACACAGGGACAGAGAGAGAGAGAGAGACAGAGAGAGAGAGAGAGAGACAGAGAGAGAGAGACAGAGAGAGAGACAGAGAGAGAGAGAGACAGAGAGAGAGAGGCCAGGAGAGAGAGAGAGAGAGAGACAGAGAGAGAGAGACAGAGAGAGACAGAGACACAGGGACAGAGAGAGAGAGAGAGAGAGAGACAGAGAGGGACAGAGAGAGAGAGACAGAGAGGCCAGGAGAGAGAGAGAGAGAGACATAGAGAGAGAGACAGAGAGAGAGAGACAGAGAGAGAGACAGAGAGGCCAGGAGAGAGAGAGACAGGGACAGAGAGAGAGACAGACAGAGAGGGACAGAGAGAGAGAGAGAGAACAGACAGAGAGGCCAGGGAGAGAGAGAGAGAGACAGAGAGGCCAGGAGGGAGAGAGAGAGAGAGAGAGAGAGACACACACAGGGACAGAGAGAGACAGAGACAGAGGGACAGAGAGAGAGAGAGAGAGAGACACACACAGAGAGAGAGACAGAGAGGCCAGGAGAGAGAGAGACAGAGAGGCCAGGAGAGAGAGAGAGAGACAGAGAGGCCAGGAGAGAGAGAGAGAGAGAGACAGAGGCCAGGAGAGAGAGAGAGAGACACACACAGAGACACAGAGAGAGAGGCCGGAGCGAGGCCAGGGGAGGGGAGGAGAGACAGAGAGAGAGAGAGAGAGACACAGAGGAGAGACAGAGAGCGAGGCCAGGGGAGGGGAGGGGAGAGAGAGAGAGAGAGAGAGAGAGAGGGAGGAGCGAGGCCAGGGGAGGAGAGTGAGGCCAGGAGAGAGAGAGAGCGAGGGGAGAGAGAGAGAGAAAGAGAGGGGGAGAGAGACAGGGAGAGAGGCCAGGAGAGAGAGAGAGAGAGACAGGGAGAGAGAGACAGGGAGAGAGAGAGAGGAGCGAGGCCAGGGGAGGGGAGGAGAGCGAGGCCAGGAGAGAGAGGGAGAGA
>JBBGZY010003019.1:202500-371379 GCA_037952925.1 Lithobates clamitans | reverse complement strand
AGGAAGGAAGGAAGGAAGGAAGGAAGGAAGGAAGGAAGGAAGGAAGGAAGGAAAAGAAAGGAAGGGATAAAGGGAAGGATATAGAAGGAGGGAGAGAAGATAAAAAGAAGTAAGGAAAGAGGGAAGAAGGAGGGAGGGAGGGAGGGAGGAAAGAGAAAGAAAGAAAGAAAGAAAGAAGAAAGAAAGAAAGAAAGAAAGAAAGAAAGAAAGAAAAGAAAGAAAGAAAGAAAGAAAGAAAGAAAGAAAGAAAGAAACTCACAAGGCCCCTCCCATCCTGACATATATATGGGCACTAACTCCATCCATTACATCACTAGAGGAAGGTTTTCTCTAAAAGGAGCCTAACACCCAATTTCATAATTCGTTTTACTACACTGCATTGGGAACAGAGCCTCCTAGTGGCAGACAAGCTAACTGCATAGATAGATTAGATAGATAGATAGATAGATAGATAGATAGATAGATAGATAGATAGATAGATAGATAGATAGATAGATAGATAGATAGATAGATAGATAGATAGATAGATAGATAGATAGATAGATAGATAGATAGATAGATAGAAGATCTGCTTCTGGAAACAGTACTATGAGTATTACACTGATAGGTATTTCAGTGAAAGTATTTTCTGCTTCATCTCAGTCATAGATATTCAGAAATTCCCCGATTCTCCTAGAGAAACAAATGCGTTTCCTATTATTCTCTGTACATTAGGTTTATGATGGTTGTAATGATAAAATGTTATTTTCACTCCTTGTTCTCCCTCCTCCACATACAGTCTAATATCCCGCAGATATTTATCAGTTCCGAACCTTTAGGGCCATGCTGGCATTGTCCATTGCTTTAATTCAATGACTGCACGCTTCACCGCCCCATAGGACACACTAACTGCATTTACACTAAAAAAAGGAATATTTTCCTCCTGGTTTGGGCATTACACTGTTAGTAAATCACATGTCCCTGTGTGCGACTAGCAGAGGCTTTGGGATCGGTTGCAATTTGCTCCTTACCAGCTACAATGGCTCTGACACAGATCAGCCCCCCCCAGGGCCGTCTTAATGAGCGGGCATCCCTGGGCACTGCCCAGGGGCCCCAGCTGCATGGGGGGCCCCTGCACTTTCCCTGTCCCCTTGCAGCTTTGTAAACATGTACTGCTTTCAAGTTGATCGGGTCAGCAAGAGCATCAGCGGTGCGGAGGAGACTGCCTATAATACTCCCCTCTTATTTAATCATGATAGACTATCCCTCAGGGATCTTCATTATATCCCGAGGCAGCCCGCGTTGTTGGGTGGAGCTGGGGGTGTGGCTACCTCCTCCACTCCTCTTAAACACTTGTTCACACAGGCTGAGGAGGAGAGACCACAGCAGCCCCAGCAGTGTCCATATCCAGGAATGCAGCAAGTGACTGAGCACATGTCACTACATACAGCACTAAGCTACCACTATTTCACCCTATACTACCCAGACCTACCCCTATACCTCCCAGACCTACCTCTATACCTCCCTATACTACCCAGACCTACCCCTATACCCCCTATACTACCCAGACCTACTCTATACCTCCCTATACTACCCAGGCCTACCCCTATACCTCTCTATACTACCCAGACCTACCCCTATACCTCTCTATACTACCCAGACCTATCCCTATACCTCCCTATACTACCCAGACCTACTCTATACCTCCCTATACTACCCAGACCTACCCCTATACCTCCCTATACTACCCAGACCCACCCCTATACCTCCCTATACTACCCAGACCTACCACTATACCTTCCTATACTACGCAGACCTACCCCTATACCTCCCTATACTACCCAAACCTACCCCTATACCTCCCTATACTACCCAGACCCACCCCTATACCTCCCTATACTACTCAGACCTACCACTATACCTCCCTATACTACTCAGACCTACCCCTATACCTCCCTATACTACACAGACCTACCATTATACCTCCCTATACTACCCAGACCTACCCCTATATCTCCCTATGCTACCCAGACCTACCCCTATACCTCCCTATACTACCTAGACCTACCTCTATACCTCCCTATACTACTTTTATACCACCCTATACTGCACAGACCTATCCCTATACCTCCCTATACTACCCAGACCTACCCCTATACCTCTCTATACTACCCAGACCTACCCCTATACCTCCCTTTACTACCCAGACCTACCCCTATACCTCCCTATACTACCCAGACCTACTCTATACCTCCCTATACTACCCAGACCTACCCCTATACCTCCATATACTACCCAGACCTACTCTATACCTCCCTATACTACCCAGACCTACCCCTATACCTCCCTATACTGCACAGACCTACCCCTATACCTCCCTATACTACACAGACCTACCACCATACCTCCCTATACTACCCAGACCTATCCCTATACCTCCCTATACTACCCAGACCTACTCTATACCTCCCTATACTACCCAGACCTACCCCTATACCTCCCTGTATTACACAGACCTACCCCTTTAACTCCCTATACTACCCAGACCCACCCCTATACCCCCTATACTACCTAGACCTACCCCTATACCTCCCTATACTACCCAGACCTACCCCTATACCTCCCTATGCTACCCAGACCTAGCCCTATACTACCTAGACCTACCTCTAAAACTCCCTATACTACTTCTATACCACCCTCTACTGCACAGACCTACACCTATACCTCCCTACACTACCCAGACCTACCTCTTTACCTCTCTATACTACCCAAACCTAACACTATACCTCCCTTTACTACCCAGACCTACCCCTATACCTCCCTATACTACCCAGACCTAACCCTATACCTCCCTATACTACCCAGACCTACCACTATACCTCCCTATATTATCCAGACCTACCCTTATACCTCCCTATACTACCTAGACCAACCCCTATACTACCCAGACCTACCCCTATACCTCCCTATACTACCCAGACCTACCCCTATACCTCCCTATACTACCCAGACCTACCCTTATACCTCCCTATACTACCCCTATACCCCCCTATACTACCCAGACCTACCCCTATACCTCCCTATACTACCCAGACCTACTCTATACCTCCCTATACTACCCAGACCTACCCCTATACCTCCCTATACTACACAGACCTACCCCTATACCTCCCTATACTACACAGACCTACCCCTATACCTCCCTATACTACCCAGACCTATCCCTATACCTTCCTATACTACCTAGACCTACTCTATACCTCCCTATACTACCTAGACCTACCCCTATACCTCCCTATACTACCCAGACCCACCCCTATACCCCCTATACTACACAGACCTACCACTATACCTCCCTATACTACCCAGACCTACCCCTATACCTCCCTATACTACCCAGACCTACCCCTTACCCCCTATACTACCCAGACCCACCCCTATACCTCCTATACTACACAGACCTACCACTATACCTCCCTATACTACCCAGACCTACCCCTATACCTCCCTATACTACCCAGACCTACCCCTATACCCCCTATACTACCCAGACCTACCCCTATACCTCCCTATACTACCCAGACCTACTCTATACCTCCCTATACTACCCAGACCTACCCCTATACCTCCCTATACTACACAGACCTACCCCTATACCTCCCTATACTACACAGACCTACCCCTATACCTCCCTATACTACCCAGACCTATCCCTATACCTCCCTATACTACATAGACCCACCCCTATAACCCCCTATACTACCCAGACCTACCACCATACCTCCCTATACTACCCAGACCTACCCTATACCTCCCTATACTACCCAGACCTACCCCTATACCTCCCTATACTACCCAGACCTACCCCTATACCTCCCTATACTACCCAGACCTACCCCTATGCCTCCCTATACTACCCAGACCTACCCCTATACCTCCCTATACTACCCAGACCTACCCTTATACCTCCCTATATTACCCCTATACCTCCCTATACTACCCAGACCTACCCTTTACCTCCCTATACTACCCAGACCTACCACTATACCTCCCTATACTACCCAGACCTACCCCTATACCTCTCTATACTACCCAGACCTACTCCTGTACCTCCCTATACTACCCAGACCTACCACATACCTCCCTATACTACCCAGGCCTACCCCTATACTACCCAGACCTACCCCTACACCTTCCTATACTACCCATACCTACCTCTATACCTCCCTATACTACCCAGAACTACCCCTATACCTCCCTATACTATCCAATCATGTCACTATAGCTCCCTATACTATCCAATCCTGTCACTATACCTTCTTATGCTATCCAATCCTGTCACTATACCTCCCTATACTATCCAGTCCTGTCACAATACCTCCCTATACTATCCAATCATGTCACTATACCTCTCTATCCAATCCTGTCACTATACAGTACATAACTACACCTGATACTGTACACTCCTGACCTCCCCTCTACTGTGTCCCCCAGCCCCCCTGTACTGTGCCCCCCTGCCCCCACCCCCCATACTGTGTACAGTCATACATAAATACAGGCCGCTGATAGGCTGGGAGAGGCATTTATGACAGGGGGGGCAGTATGTACAGGGAGGGAGATCATTTCAAAAAATAGTGGGAGCAGTGTGTACAGGGAAAAAGAGTCAGTGTATATGGACAGGGGGGGGGGCATTGTGTAGAGAGGGCGGGACAGTGTGTATAGGGGGTGAATTTAATTTGAGATAATTCCTTAGTTGTCTGTATTTGTTGTTTCTAATCAGACTAAAAAGCCACGCCCAATATGTAGCATTATTTAGCCACACCCACTCCATGCCACCGTGTGCATAGCATGCCGTAGGTCACCATCTCCCTGGTAGGGACCTTAGTGTATTACTTTGCCCAGGGGCCCATGATGTTACTAAGAAGGCCCTGCTACAGCCTGTCACATTGTGACTTGCTGCATAGTTACAATGTTGCAGTCTGATTACTTGAGGAGCAGAGACTGAAGAAATGCTTTCTCCTGCCCGCAGCAGACTGATGACATCATCTCAGCCTAAGCAAAGCTAACTTACAGAACTTAGCCCTATCAAAGCTCTGCTTTATTGACTGCAACCTTTAAATTAGACTGTATTGGATTACGTTGAACCTGGACACCAGGACTGGGACAAGGAGTGGAAGGCAAAAGAAACTTGCCCCAGGCCCAACCGCTCTGTGTGTAGGAGGGGGCATGCTGGGAGCTGTAGTAGAAACCTTCACCCTGCTTCTCACTGACACCGACACCTGCGGCACGAGCCCCGTGCTCACCGCTGTCACTTGTATTAACTCTTCGTCTACCGGCAGGGCATGGACCCTGTAGGTAGTTTGTGTTGCGTTTTTTTTAATGGAACTTGTTTTTATTATTTGATAAGAACTTATGACTTTTTTACTAGACAGTTATAAATCTGAAAGCATGAATTTTTTGTACTTACACTTTTTCTGTAAATTCAAATGATAGCATCGTACACTGGCAGGGTCCATCGGAACCCATGTTGCTCTTCAATGGTTTCTCCGTTATGCCTCATCGAGTCACATGATTACTGTACTGCACTTTGTGAGCCATTTTCAGCCTGCAAGCTAGGACATGTTCCTGCATGTTAGGACTTGCTTTCTTAGCTTTTGAAAGATTGGTTATGCTTTCTTAATTTGGTGGTGTAGTTTCATCACGGCTCGCAAAACGCCTCAGCAATGAAGAAATACTTGGTTTGTTGAACTCAGATGCTGAAGAAGATCAACATCAACATCAGATTACGAGCCATCGGATGATGGAAACGAAACAGATGACATCCTTGTAGAAGACAACTCAGATTGTGATGATAGCACTGTCACAGCACCTACCACCCAAACTGGTCTGCCATCTTCATCTACGAATGGATCTATTTACAATGCAGGTGTAGACCGGGAAATGTCAAGACCAAGGAAGGGAAGTGAATCAGGGGGAGCGGGAGTGGTAATGGGTTTGGCTCAAGGAATATTACATTCTGGAGGAAACATCACTTGTGATAACTTCTTCACGAGCCTGCAGTTAGCTAGAAGAATGACTGTAGAAGAAAATCACAGTTGTTGGAACAATTCCCCTCAAAGCAACAAAAGAACTGCCCCCAAGAGTTTGTGACCACAAAAAAATTGAAATGTCTACTCTACTCTACTCTCTTTGGTTTCCAGAAAGACGTGATGACTGCACCATACTGTCCCAAGAAAAAACAAAGTTGTTACCCTCTTGAGCTCTATGCATTCCCAACCTACTGTTCAACAGGCATGTACTGGCCATCCGGACTACAGGGAGTCTCCCGCCTAATTTGCCTGTTGCATCGTTTCTCAACTGGGGAGGTCCGTGGCAATCTACCCGTCAATCACCGACAGCTGGCGCCTGACGGGTAGATCGAGATTTAGCCAACATGCAGAGTAGTGCAGGAAGCGTCTGTAGTACGTTCTCTCTCATGTCACACAGCGCTGCTCCCCGGCGGCCCCTCTTCTCGCCCATCCCCATTTGCTTGTGACATCATCTGGGATGGACGAGAAGAGAGGAGGGGCCACCGGGGAGCAGCGTGAAATGAGAGAACTTATCGCAGACGCTTCCTGTGCTACTCTGCATTTGAAGTAAAAGGCTAGTAAACAATGTGCCCCATGTACCCTGATGTGCCCCATGTATCCTGATGTGCCCCATATATCCTGATGTGCCCAATGTATCCTGATGTGCTCCATGTACCTTGATGTGCCCCATGTACCCTGATGTGCCCCATGTGCACCATGTACCCTGATGTACCTCATGTACCCTGATGTGCCCCATGTACCCTGATGTGCCCCATGTGCACCATGTACCCTGATGTACCCTGATGTGCCCCATGTACCCTGATGCGCCCCATGTATCCTGATGTGCCCCGTGTGCTTTGATGTGCCCTGGTTTGCTGTGCCCCAATGTCCTGTGCCCTGATGTACTGTGCCCTGATGTGCCATGTCCTGATGTGCTGTGTCCTGTACCCTGATGTGCCATGTGCCCTGTCCTGATGTAATGTGCTGTGTCTTGTACCCTGATGTGCCATGTGTCCTGTCCACTTATGTGCCATGTGTCCTGTACCCTGATGTGCCATGTGTCCTGTCCCTTGATGTGCCGTGTGTCCTGTACCCTGATGTGCCATGTGTCCTGTGCCCTGATGCGCTGTGCCCTGATGCGCTGTGCCCTGATGTGCACTGTACCCTAATGTGCTGTGCCCTGGGCCAGTCTGGATGAAGTCCATGACCCCATTTTTTTCCCAGTCCAGCCCTGCTTTTCATAACCGAGAAGACAAAAAACTGAGATAATTCAGTCATAAAATGAGACAAAAGAAGGCGTTGAAACGTTGGATCAGATTGTTCGTACTTACAGTACTAAACGAATGACCAAAAGATGGACAATGGTTATATTTTATAGCATGTTGGATGCTAGTGCTATCAATGCCTACATTATCTGGAGGTCTCATAAAAAACCAGACTGGAATGAAAGTAAATCACACAAAAGGAAGGTTTTCCTAACACATCTTGGGAAAGCACTGACTGGAGTGTCTGAGGGGCCTGATGTTCCTCAGACTTCTACCTCAGAAGAACCACCAAGAAAGAAAGCACATTGCAGTATCTGCCCTAACGGTAAAGACAGAAAAAACTCAAACAGTGTGTTGTGTGTGCAAAAAAAAAAATGTATGTCAAGAACATCTGAAAGTGGTTTGTTTGAACTGTGGACAGTGAAACTTTTTCATCATATTAGCATAACTTTTCTAACTACCTGTGCCCCTACACCTACATATAAAAATGTCATGTTTCTCTCAATTGACAATCATTTTTATCGTTATCTGTGAATTTATGTGCAAAATAATATAAGACAAAATACTCTTCATAGTTAGTGCTCAAAATATGGAGAATACACTTTATTCTCACCAAATGAGTAAGCATTTCTTAGTATTTCATGGTTATTCAATATTTTGTGAAGAGTCATATTTTTAATAATAATAATATTTGTAATATTTTAATATTTATATAATATGTATAATAATATTTTTAATATTTTAATATTTTAATAACATTTTTAATAATAATAATTTATTAATAAAATGTTGTGAATAATAATAATAATAATAATTTTACTAGCTAATAAAATTATAAAATTATAAATATAATCAAAATTCATAAATACACTGTTTCATAGTTACATATAGTTACATAGTAGGTGAGGTTGAAAAAAGACACAAGTCCATCAAGTCCAACCTATGTGTGTGATTATGTGTCAGTATTACATTACATATCCCTGTATGTTGCGGTCATTCAGGTGATTATCTAATAGTTTCTTGAAGCTATCAATGCCCCCCGCTGAGACCACCGCCTGTGGAAGGGAATTCCACATCCTTGCCGCTCTTACAGTAAAGAACCCTCTACGTAGTTTAAGGTTAAACCTCTTTTCTTCTAATTGTAATGAGTGGCCACGAGTCTTATTAAACTCTCTATTTTTCACAATAAAAATAATTATACTAAGCCTTTTATTCATTATGTGTACCAACATTTATTCATTATATGTACCAAACTATAGTACAGGGCCCGTTGGACCCTGGCGGTGCAAGGTGATAAAAAAAAAAAAAAAACCTGGTAGACCGAGGGCTAAAAGCAGAAGTCAGACTCTTGTGCTGGCTTCTGTTTTTTTTTTTTGTGTGACAGCTTGCCCCAAGTGATGGTGCCTCCTCAGTGCAGGAGGAATGGCTGTCGGGTTGCAGAGCAGGGTTTGCTCACACAGAGCAGGTCAGCTCAGCCTCCTTGCATCTCTTGCACCGAGGACCGGGTAAGTAGCTGGATGGAAGAGCTCTGTACTAAGAATGGGGGGAGGGACACTCTATATTGGAGGGGGGGGGGGCAGGTGATGAGTAGGTGTGTTCGGACATGAGCTGTCAAAGCCAACCTCCAATCATAGATAGTTACATCGTAGGTAAAGGGGGCTCCCGGATTCCGATAAGCCCCCCGCCCGCAGACCCTGACAACCAATTGCCAGGGTTGTCAGAAGAGGCCCTTGTCCTCATCAACATGGGGACAAGGTGCTTTGGGGTGGGGGGGGCCGCAGGGCCCCCCCCTCCCCCAAAGCACCCTCCCCCCCATGTTGAGGGCATGCGGCCTGGTACGGCTCAGGAGTGGGGGGGGGGGCTCGCTCGTCCCCACCCCCTTTCCTGACCGGCTGGGCTGCGTGCTCGGATAGAGGTCTGGTATGGATTTTAGGGGGACCCCACGCCATCTTTTCAGCGTAGGGGGTTCCCCTTAAAATCCATACCAGACCTAAGGGCCTGGTATGCCCCGCGCCGGGGCTTGCGAGGTGTCAGTCTCGCCGATAAAAGCGGCGAGATTGACTTCTTCTAGTCCCGTCGTACCCGAGTCACGTTCAAAATGAACGGACTTGTCCGTGTGTAGGCAAGTCCGTTCATTCGGAAAGTCCGCCGTAACTCCTTCGGAAGTCTGTCGGGAAGGCCGGCGGACCTAGTTTCCCAGAAAGTCCGGTCGTGTGTACGCTGCATAAGAGTCTCTTAAAAATATCCATACTCCCTGCTGATACCACCAACTGTGGAAGAGAGTTCCACATCCTTATTGCCCTGACAGTGAAGAACCTCCTGCGCAGTTTAAGGTTAAATGGCTCCTCTTCCAACCTCAATGTGTGGCCCCGTGTCCTCTTACACTCCTTGAGACTGAAAAGTTGGTTTCCTATGTTTGGAGCGGCATTGAGGTCTTTGTAAATCGCTATCATATCTCCTCGTCGTTTCTCCAGCGAGAATAAATTTAGTCCTTGCAGTCGTTCCTTGTAATTGAGTTCCACCAATCCCCTTATTAATTTCGTTGCCCTTCTTTGGACTCTCTCCAGTTCCAGCACATCCCTTCTGAGGACTGTTGACCAGAACTGCACGGAAAACTCCAGATGTGGCCTAACCAGAGTTTTATAAAGTGGTAGGATTATCGTTCTATATCTGGAGTATAGCCCCTTTTTTTATGCATGCTAATTAGGGATGAGCTTCGTGTTCGAGTCGAACCCATGTTCGACTCGAACATCGGCTGTTCGGTCGTTCGCCGAATTGCGAACGATATGGGCCGTTCGCGCCAGATTCGTGTGGCGCGTCACGGCCCATAATTCACTGCGGCATTGCAGTGCATTGCTTGCTGATGATTGGCCAAGCATGCACTATGACCCGCATGCTTGGCCAATCACAACGCCGCCTGAACAGAGAGCCGTAATTGGCCAAAGCCAAGGAGGCTTTGGCCAATTATGACTCAGGGGATTTAGTACACGCCCCACACTATATAAGGCCGCCTGCACGGCGGCCCTGTGTAGTGTGTGTTCCGGCGTTGAAAGAGATAGACAGAGAGACAGTGTCATTTGATTTGAGTTAGATAGATTAGGCAGAACAGTCAGTCAGTTAGCTGCACTTACAGTGTATTGTGTATATATATGCATTCCAGGTGTTGCATATATATATATATATACACTGTATTCAGTTTAGCTAGATCCGTTCCTGTTATCTTCTAGACTATTTACATTTAGTACAGTGCGTCCTGCTCACAGTGTTCAGCTAGATCCGTTCCTGTTATCTTCCTACTGACAGGCAGGCTTGTCTTGTTACAGTATATAAAGCTACCTGAAGAAAATTACTGGTGTTCCTTTGATCCTATTAGTACCACGGTCAGGCAGCTAGACTATTTACATTTAGTAAAGTGCGTCCTGCTCACAGTGTTCAGCTAAACCTACAAATTAGTGGGGTGCGTCCACCTCACAGTGTTCAGCTAAAGCTACCTGTAGAAGGTTGGTGGTGTTCTCATACTACAGGCAGGCAGTTGATTTTGCTAGCTGCAGTATATATATATATATATATATATATATATATATATATATATATATATATATCCCAGCTTAGTGCAGCTACAGGCCATTAGTATGTCTGGAAGGCCACGAAGGAGAGGCAGACAGTCACAAGCCAATAAGAGAGGGCAAGCAGGCTCTGTGTCTAGTGCTGGTCATGGAGACGGTGCATCCTCATCAGCACGTGGCCATGGGACACGCTTGGCCTTTTTTTCGGCAGCTGGCCGTGTTGAGCCGCAACATGCGGAAGACTTGGTCGAGTGGATGACCAAGCCGTCCTCATCCTCCTCATCCTCTCTCACCCATGCCCAGGGTGCTTTGTCTGGCAAAGCAGCGGCCTCTTCCCTCGGCTCAATGTCATCAGTGACTCCTTCCCTAGCCCCCCCGTGTCCTCCTGAGGAGTCCCTCGAACTGTTTGACCACAGTGTTGGGTACATGCTCCAGGAGGATGCCCAGCGTTTGGAAGGCTCTGATGATGATACTGAGCTCGATGAAGGCAGTAACATGAGCACGGACAGAGGGGGTGCCCAAGAAGGACAGCAATCTGGCAGTCATGGTCCCCCTGCTGCAGCATACTGCCAGGTTTGCTCCAGTGATGAGGAGGGAGGGGATGATGAGGTCACTGACTCAACGTGGGTGCCTGATAGGAGAGAGAAGGAGGAGAAGGAGGTGGCACATCACCAATTATTTTAATTTGGGTGCGGGGTTCCCCTTAATATCCATACAAGACCCAAAGGGCCTGGTAATGGACTGGGGGGTACCCATGCCGTTTGTCTCACTGATTTTCATCCATATTGCCAGGACCAGACATTACATTAAACCCGCAAGCAGTTTTAAATGAGATTTTTTCCTTTAAAAATGACATTTGGTGCAGGGACTGTTCTAAACACGGGAAACACGCGTCACTTTACAGGCATACTATAGACACCCCCCAGGTACAATATTTAAAGGAATATTTCACTTTTTTTTTTTACTTTAAGCATCATTAAAATCACTGCTCCCGAAAAAACGGCCGTTTTTAAAAGTTTTTTTTGCATTGATACATGTCCCCTGGGGTAGGACCCGGGTCCCCAAACCCTTTTTAGGACAATACCATGCAAATTAGCCTTTAAAATGAGCACTTTTGATTTCGAACGTTCGAGTCCCATAGACTTCAATGGATGTTCTAACGTTCGTGCGAACTTTCGGTCCGTTCGCAGGTTCTGGTGCGAACCGAACCGGGGGGTGTTCGGCTCATCCCTAATGCTAATATGCTTTGGTAGCTGCAGATTGACATAACATGCTATTGCTCAATCTGTTATCTACTAGGACCCCCAGATCTTTCTCCATCCTTGATTCCCCCAGAGGTTCTCCCTCTAGTGAGTAGTTTGCATTTATGTTTTTTTTTTTTGCCCCCATGTGCATTACCTTACATTTCTCCACATTAAACCTCATTGGCCATGTAGTTGCCCACTCCATTATTTTTTTCAGGTCTTTCTGTAAAATTTCTATATCCTGATTTGTAGTTATTGCCCTGCTTAATTTTGTGTCATCTGCAAAAACTGAGATTGAGCCATTTATCCCATCCTCTATATCATTTATACATAAATTGAATAGAATTGGTCAAAGACAGAACCTTGGGGTACCCCACTCCCCACTCCAGACCAGTCTGAGTACAGGTTATTTATATCACCACCCTTTGGACCCGCCCCTGTAACCAGTTTTTTATCCAAGAACAAACCTTATGGTCCATGCCTGCAGACCTCAGCTTGTAAATTAATTGTTTATGGGGGGACTGTATCGCAATGCTTTTGCAAACCCCAGGTACACTAAATCCACAGGCTTTCCCCTGTCTAGATGGGAGCCCCCTTTTCTCGTAGAATGTTAACAGGTTGGTTTGGCAAGAACGACCTTTCGTAAACCCATGCTGATGACTACTAATGATATTTTTTCCTTCAGTAAATATTTGGATATAGTCCCTTACCATCCCCTCCAATTTACCCACTATTGATGTTAGGCTGACTGGCCTGTAGTTTCCAGGGATTCCAGGTCTCTGACCTTTTTTGAACATTGGTACCACATTGGCTTTTCTCAAATCAGCTGGTACCAATCCTGTCAGTATGCTGTCCACAAAGATTAGGAACCATGGTCTGGCTATACCCTCACTGAGTTCTCTGAGGACTCTTGGGTTTAAACCATCTGGTCCTGGTGAATTATTTGTATTAAGTTTGTTAAGTCTTTCCTTTACTCCGGCCTCTGTTAGCCATGAGAGTATGTCCTGTGATGTGACACTAATGCCCCGTACACACGGTCGGACATTGATCGGACATTCCGACAACAAAATCCTAGGATTTTTTCCGACGGTTGTTGGCTCAAACTTGTCTTGCATACACACGGTCACACAAAGTTGTTGGAGAATCCGATCGTTCTAAACGCGGTGACGTAAAACACGTATGTCGGGACTATAAACGGGGCAGTGGCCAATAGCTTTCATCTCTTTATTTATTCTGAGCATGCGTGGCACTTTGCCCGTCGGATTTGTGTACACACGATCGGAATTTCCAACAAAGGATTTTGTTGTCGGAAAATTTTATATCCTGCTCTCAAACTTTGTGTGTCGGAAAATCCGATGGAAAATGTGTAATGGAGCCCACACACAGTCGGAATTTCCGACAACAAGGTCCTATCACACATTTTCCGTCGGAAAATCCGACCGTGTGTACGGGGCATAACAGTACTGTTGTAGCCAGAATACCCCTCCTTTTCCCACGTAAAAACTGAGGAGAAGAAGGCATTTAGTACAGTTGCCTTCTCTGTGTCATCTGTTACCATCCTCCCATCCTCATCTTTCATGTGGGCAATATGCTCTGATTTTGCCTTTTTACTGTTATTATACCTATAAAATTTCTTTGGATTTTATTACTCTCCTCCACTATGTGTGTCTCTCGTAGTCTTTTTTAGCTGCCCTGATTGGGTTCTTACACTTCTTAGAGCATTCCTTGTAGTGTTGGAATGCTGACAGTGACCCATCCCCTTTATATGGTTTAACCACTTCTTGCCGACCGGCTCTTGCCGTTATACGTCGGCAAAGTGGCACGAGTGCGCAAAACAACATACCCGTATGTCGCTGCATCATCCACGGCTAGCGGGCGTGCGCACGCTGCCAGTGGCCCGCGATCGTGGCACGGATAGGCAGAATGGAGAGATGCCTATGTAAACAAGGCATTTCCCTGTTCTTTCTAGCAACATGACAGGGATCTACTGCTTCCAGTGATCGGGAGCAGTGATTTCTGTCATGTTCTAGTGAGCCCACCCCCCCTACAGTTAGAACATGCTGAGGGAACACAGTTAAGCCCTTGATCTCCCCCTAGTGTTTAACCCCTTCCCTGCCTGTGGATTTTTTTATAGCACTGATCGCTGTATAAATGCTAATGGTCCCAAAATAGTGTCAAAAGTGTTGGATCTGTCGGCCGTAATGACGCAGTCACGATAAAAATCGCAGATCGCCGCCGTTACTAATAAAAAAAAATATTAATAAAAATGCCATAAATCTATCGCCTATTTTGTAGACGCAATAACCAATCAATATACGCTTATTGCGATTTTTTTTTTAACCAAATATATGTAGAAGAATACGTATCGGCCTAAACTGTGGAAGAAATTTGTTTTTTCATATATTTTTGGGGAATATTTATTAAAGCAAAAAGTAAAAAATGTTGCTTTTTTTTTTTCAAAATTGTCGCTCTTTTTTTGTTTATAGCGCAACAAATAAAAACTGCAGAGGTGATCAAATACCACCGAAAGAAAGCTCTATTTGTGGGGAAAAAAGGACGTCAATTTTGTTTGGGTACAACGTCGCACGACCGCGCAATTGTCAGTTAAAGTGACGCAGTGCCTCAAAAAAGGGCTTGGTCAGGAAGGGGGTAAAATCCTTCCGGGGCTGAAGTGGTTGAAGACCATTTTATTCTCTTTAATGAGGCTTTTTACATAACGGTTTAACCTTCGCTCTTCTATATTTATTGCCCATTGGAATGCACTGTGTGATACCTTTGTTTAATATGCTAATAAAGCATTCCCATTTTGCTTCCGTGTTCAATGTTTCTAGGATTTGGTCCCAATTGATGTCATGTATTAATGAACGCAGTTCAGAAAAATTGGCTTGTTTGAAATGTAGTCTTCTTGTGCTTCCCTGGTGCCTCCTTTTTCTATGATTTTGCCAGCATTGCATACTTGTGGTTGCGAAGTGGGGTATACCTCCAACATCTGATTTTTACGCTAGCGTAAAGTGTAAAAATCAGATGATGAAGGTATACCCCACTTCGCAACCACAAGTATGCAAGGGGCATACAGTATACACTATATTACCAAAAGTATTGGGACACCTGCCTTTACACACACATGAACTTTAATGACATCCCAGTCTTAGTCCGTAGGGTTCAATATTGAGTTGGCTCCGCCCTTTGCAGCTGTAACAGCTTCAACTCGTCTGGGAAGGCCGTCCACAAGGTTTAGGAGCGTATCAATGGGAATGTTTGACCATTCTTCCAGAAGAGCATTTGGTAGGTCAGGCGCTGATGTTGGACGAGAAGGCCTGGCTCGCAGTCTCCGCTCTAATTCATCCCAAAGGTGTTCTATCGGGTTGAGGTCAGGACTCTGTTCAGGACAGTCAATTTCCTCCATCCCAACTCGCTCATCCATGTCTTTATGGACTTTGCTTTGTGCACTGGTCCAAATCATTTGGTGGAGGGGGGATTGTGGTGTAGGCTCTATTTTTCAGGGGTTGGGCTTGGCCCTTTAGTTCCAGTGAAGGGAACCCTTAAGGCATCAACATACCAAGACATTTTGGACAATTTCATGCTCCCAACTTTGTGGAAACAGTTTGGGGACGGCCCCTTCCTGTTCCAACATGACTGCGCACCAGTGCACAAAGCAAGGTCCATAAAGGATGAGCGAGTTTGGGGGTGGAGGAACTTGACTGGCCTGCACAGAGTCCTGACCCCAACCCGATAGAACACCTTTGGGATGAATTAGAGTGGAGACTGTGGGGTTGATTTAATAAAGGCAAATTGACTGTGCACTTTTGAAAATGCAGTTGTACTCTGCAAGGGCAGTTGCTCCAGAGCTTAGTAAATGATGTGAGAGCTCTGCTGACTTCCATCATCCAATCACGTGCAAGAAAAATTACAAAAAGAGCATTATTGCTTACACGTGATTGGATGATGGAAGTCAGCAGAGCTCTCCATTATTTACTAAGCACTGGAGCAACTGCCCTTGCAGAGTGCAACTGCACTTTCAAAAGTGCACAGTCTATTTGGTTTTTAGTAAATCAACCCCTGTGAGCCAGGCCTTCTCGTCCAACATCAGTGCCTGACCTCACAAATGCTCTTCTGGAAGAACGGTCAAACATTCCCATAGACACACTCCTAAACCTTGCGAACGGCCTTCCCAGAAGAGGTGAAGCTGTTATAGCTGCAAAGGGCGGAGCCAACTCAATATTGAACCCTACGGACTAAGACTGGGATGTCATTAAAGTTCATGTGTGTGTAAAGGCAGGTGTCCCAATACTTTTGGTGATATAGTGTATCAACAAATAAAAGTAAAAAAAAAAAAAATTATATAAATTTTGTTTGGATACAGTGTTGCATGACCGCGCAACTACCAGTTAAAGTAGCGCAGTACTAAATAGCAAAACATGGCCTGGTCCTGAATGGGGTGAAACCTTCTGGAGCCGAGGTGGTTAAAGCAACTGAGGAATCATTTCTAATTACTGTATATCTGCACTCCAATTTTTTTATTTTTTTTTGTATATTAGACTGGGCTTACGATTCTTATATCCTTTGGCATCAGTGTACACCCCTGCTTACCCTCTTCTTCACCCTTTCACCCTCAGTTGTGTCTTTTTAGGTCCCTCACCCATACCCTTGTTGGATTATATATTTGTTATATGGTAGACACTTTATGTTATTATCTGTTTTTATTTGTTTATTGTAACCATTCCCAATAACATTTGTATGAAAAAAGGAAATAAGTACTATTATTTAGTTACTGAGACGTTAATTTGGGTTTTTATGTGGGTTCATCTAGAGAGAGCAGCCAGCTAGGATTGTGTGGAGTTTTAATAAGAAATTAGTTATTAACAGTTCGTTTCATATTCATTAGCTATTAAATGTGTGTGAGTGTTTTTATAAGTAAATTACTAGGTATGTTATATTCCAAGGTGTATACATTGTACTGGTCTATGAAATTGATTATTGTACCCATTCATTTTAATAGTTATTTTTAATGTAACTACTGGGAAGCAGAGGCGGAGGAATATGTGGATTTTATATATTTGATTGTTTTCTATTCATTTTTCATTTGATGCGTGTGCTTAGAGATTTTAAAAATCAACTTCAGGAATGATTTTTTTTTTTACTTTTTTGCATAGATACATTGTTGCGATGTTTTGCATATGTCATACATGAGGCAGGGCCTTCTTAAGAGCATCGTGGGCCCCTGGGCACAGTAATGCAGTGGGGCCCTTACCAGCCTGCCCCCCCCCCCCCCCAATTTACGCACCTACTCTCAAGAATTGAAATATAAATAGTTGATAGAATTAAACATATATTTATTAGCACTTTCAATAATGTTTTTAACAATAAGAAAACATGCCATGAATCAAAGATTAATCAACACATAGGGCACAGCACAGGAGAGGAGGCAGAAGGGAGGCAGAAGGAAAGAGTACAGGGGGGGATGCAGAACTGCACAGTACATGAGATGCGGCAGAAGGACACAGTGCAGTAGAAGAGGCAGAAGGGCACAGTACAGGGAAGGAGGCAGAAGGGCACAGTACAGGGAAGGAGGCAGAAGGGCACAGTACAGGAGAGGAGGCAGATGTGCACAGTACAGGGAAGGAGGCAGAAGGGCACAGTACAGGAGAGGAGGCAGAAGGGCACAGTGCAGGAGAGCAGGCAGAAGGGCACAGTACAGGAGAGGAGGCAGAAGGGCACAGTACAGGAGAGGAGGCAGAAGGGCACAGTACAGGAGAGGAGGCAGAAGGGCACAGTGCAGGAGAGGAGGCAGAAGGGCACAGTACAGGAGATGAGGCAGAAGGGCACAGTGCAGGAGAGGAGGCAGATGTGCACAGTACAGGAGAGGAGGCAGACGGGCACAGTGCAGGAGAGGAGGCAGAAGGGCACAGTACAGGAGAGGAGGCAGAAGGGCATAGTGCAGGAGAGGAGGCAGAAGGGCACAGTACAGGAGAGCAGGCAGAAGGGCACAGTACAGGGTAGGAGGCAGAAGCACACAGTACAAGGGAAGAGGCAGAAGGGCACAGTACATGAGAAGAGGCAGAAGGGCACAGTACAGGAGAAGAGACAGAAGGGCACAGTACAGGAGAAGAGGCAGAAGGGCTTAGTACATGGAAGGAGGCAGAAGTGCACAGTACAGGAGAGGAGGCAGAAGGGCATAGTGCAGGAGAGGAGGCAGATGGCACAGTACAGAAGAGGCAGAAGGGCACAGTACAGGAGATGAGGCAGAAGGGCACAGTACAGAAGAGGAGGAAGAAGAGCATAGTACAGGGGAGGAGGCAGAAGGACATAGTTCAGGAGATCCCTGGAAATTACAGACCAGTTAGCCTAACATCAATAGTATGTAAACTCTTGGAGGGGATGATATGGGACTATATACAAGATTTTAGTAATGAGAATGGTATCATTAGCAGTAATCAGCATGGATTCATGAAGAATTGTTCTTGCCAAACCAATTGATTAACCTTCTATGAGGAGGTGATTTTGCAAAAGCATTTGACACAGTTCCAGTGCAGGAGGGAAGGCATAAGGGCACAATACAGGAGAGGAGGCAGAAGAGCACAGTACAGAAGAGGCAGAAGGGCACAGTACAGGAAAGGAGACAGAAAGGCACAGTACAGGAGAGGAAGCAGAAGGGTACAGTTCAGGAGAGGAGTCAGAAGGGCACAGTACAGGAGAGGAGGGAGAAGGGCACAGTACAGGAGAGGAGGCAGAAGGACACAGTACAGGAGAAGAGGCAGAAGGGAACAGTACAGGGAAGGAGGCAGAAGGGCACAGTACAGGGAAGGAGGCAGAAGGGCACAGTACACAGGAGGAGGCTGAAGGGCACAGTACGGGATAGGAGTCAGAAGGGCACAGTACAGGAGAGGAGGCAGAAGGGCACAGTACAGTACATAGAGGAGGCAGAAGAGCACAGTACAGGAGAAGAGGCAGAAGGGCACAGTACAGGGAAGGAGGCAGAAGGGCACAGTACAGGAGAGGAGGCAGAAGAGCACAGTACAGGAGAATAGGCAGAAGGGCACAGTACAGGGAAGGAGGCAGAAGGGCACAGTACAGGAGAGGAGGCAGAGGGGCACAGTGCAGGAGAGGAGGCAGAAGGGCACAGTTCAGGAAAGGAGGCAGAAAGGCCTAGTGCAGGAGAGGAGGCAGAAGGGCACAATACAGGAGAGGAGGCGGAAGGGCACAGTACAGAGGATACAGAAAGGGCACAGTACAGGAGAGGAGGCAGAAGGGCACAGTACAGGAGAGGAGGCAGAAGGGCACAGTACAGGGGAGGAGGAGAAGGGCACAGTACAAGGGAGGAGGCAGAAGGGCACAGTACAGAGGAGGCAGAAAGGGCACAGTACAGGAGAGGAGGCAGAAGGGCACAGTACAGGGGAGGAGGAGAAGGGCACAGTACAGGAGAAAAGGCAGAAGGGTACAGTACAAGGGAAGAGGCAGAAGGGCACAGTACAGAAAAATAGGCAGAAGGGCACAGTACAGGAGAAGAGGTAGGCGGGCACAGTACAGGAGAAGAGGCAGAAGGGCTTAGTACAGGAGATGAGGCAGAAGGGTACAGTGCAGGAGAGGAGGCAGCAAGGCACAGTACAGGAGAAGAAGCAGAAGGGCACAGTAAAGGAGAGGAGGGAGAAGGGCACAGTACAGGAGAGGAGGCAGAAGGGCACAGTAAAGGAGAGGAGGGAGAAGGGCACGGTACAGGAGAGGAGGCAGAAGGGCACAGTGCAGGAGAGGAGGCAGCAAGGCACAGTACAGGGGAGGAAGCAGAAGGGCACAGTGCAGGAGAGGAGGCAGCAAGGCACAGTACAGGGGAGGAAGCAGAAGGGCACAGTACTATTTTACCTTTTAATTTTTTATTTTTACACTGTTTTTTTTTAAATTGTGTCACTTTTATTCCTATTACAAGGAATGTAAACATCCCCTGTAATAGAAAAAAAGCATGACAGGTCCTCTTAAATATGAGATCTGGGGGTTAAAAAGACCTCAGATCTCATATTTACACTAAAATGCAATAAAAAAAAAATTGTCATTTAAAAAAATGATTTAAAAAAAAATGGCCCTTTAAGAGCTATGGGCGTTTTGACGTCGCTTCCGCCCTGCAATGTCATGGAGATGGGTGGGCACCATCTTCCCCTTCACTCATCTCCATGCCCAGCCACAGAGAGTACCAGATCGCCTCTGCCGATGCCGATGGCTCCGGTAAGCGGCGGAGGGCACCAGAGAGTGGTGGGAGGGGGGCCCTCTCCCGCCGCTGATAAAAGTGATCTTGCGGCGAATCGGCCACAGAGACCGCTTTTATCATGTAGCGGACCACCGGCCGAACACGAGGATACCGGGGTTATGACAGCTATTAGCTCTCAAATTAAGGACGTATATCGGCGTTCGCCGGTCCGGAAGTGGATAATCAACAACCCCTCGATCTTTTTTTTTCTTATATGTTTTTTACATTTTAGACTTGATTTATTCTGATTTGTCATTGCATTACAGTACAGTACAGTATTTTCTTTATCTCTTCAGCTATATGACAATCACTGTTCTACACCATGTAACTATAGAAAGCTCCTGAAGAAGCGGCTAAGCCTGTGAAACATGTGGAGTAATTAGCATATAGATGGTCTTGATGTTCTAGCTGTTAAAGATAGGATGCAATTTTTTTTTTGATTGCCATGATCTGTTTTTACCTATTCCTATAAAATATTTTGTAATAAAACTCCTTGAATAATTTTATTTCTAAATGCTTTTTTCCCCCATAAATAGAGCTTTCTTTTGGTGGTATTTGATCGCCTCTGCGGTTTTTATTTTTTGCGCTATAAACAAAAAAAGACCGACAATGTTGAAAAAAAAAAAACGCATTATTTTTTAATTTTTGCTATAATAAATATCCCCCAAAAAAATATAAAAAAACAATTTTTTTCCTCAGTTTAGGCCGATATGTATTCTTCTACATATGTTTGGTAAAAAAATCGCAATACGCGTATATTGATTGGTTTGCGCAAAAGTTAAAACATCTACAAAATAGGGGATAGTTTTATGACATTTTTACTTTTACATTTTTTTTAATAGTAATGGCGGTGATCTGCGCTTTTTACCGTGACTGCGACATTATGGTGGACACATCGGACAATTTTGAGACTATTTTGGGACCATTGTCATTTATACAGCGATCAGTGCTAAAAAAATGCACTGATTACCGTGTACATGACTGTGGGGGGGGGGTGGGCTTCAAGTCACATGACAGCAATCAATGTTCCCGATGACAGGGAGCGGTGATCTCTGTCATGACACAAAGCAGAACGGGGAAATGTCTTCTTTTAGGCACATCCCCGTTCTGAGGCTCCGTGACACGATCGCCAGGAGACCGGCGGATATCAAGTCCGCCGTCCTGCGGGCACGGTCACGCTGTATGCGGCACGCACGCGCCTGCTATCCCCGGCTCTTAAAGTGGACGTACCTATACGCCTATTTGCTCACCGCTGCCATTGTGCCGGCGTATAGCGGCGTGCGACGGTCGGAAAGCGGTTAATACCAGTTAACTATACGGTGCCATTAAAGTCCAAACACAGCCTCTCTTTCCCTCTGTCTATATTGAGTTTTATAGGTGGTATCTGGGTTTGCTAGTATGTCAGTTTGCTTTAAATGAAATGTAGGATGAACAGGCCAGCTGTGTGTATTGAACGCGTCCCCCTGTGATTGTGATTCCGCTAACGAGCAGTGCTGCAAAGTAAGGCGGTGATCACTGGGGGGTTAGAAAAATGCTGGGTCATCCTATAAATGCCGGGACGCCGCGCCGTTTGGTTATGTTCTCTGTTGAAGTCGTGATGACGAAATGCGTCAGTGCATGACTTTACGGCGACCGGAAGTGACGTGGGCGTGTCACTACCAGGAAGGAACAGCCAGATACTTTCAACGCAGTGAATGCGGTGGATGGCAGGCGGCATTCCATACTGATTGGCGGTAACACACAGTTTGATTATTCAACCAAATGTCTGTTACAAGTTATGTTGTGTAGGTGTGGTTTTAAGGAGGCAGTGGCGTCTCCAGCTTTCATATTTAGGGGGGGCACATGGGGGGACAGGGACAAAAGTAGGGGGACAACTATAAAATGCATATATATATATATATATATATATATATATATATATATATGCATTTTATAGTTGTCCCCCTACTTTGTATATAAAGTATATATATATATTCTGGGACCCTTTACTACGATCTCACAATGGGCCCTTTCACATGTTCTGCAGTGAGCTCCCTTCCTACTGTATTGGGGTCCCCCAGGGTGGCAGAAAACAAGAGATATATGTCACCAGCATACCAAGAAAATATAAGGGTCCAAAGCCGTGGGGGAAATATCAGGGTTGTAAAGGTTGTCTTGCCACCGGGCCCTGGTGTTCTGCCACTGTGGGGTTCCCCAGCCTCCTCTTGCTGTCCTGCCCCTGCTATTGACAGCGCTGGTCTGGCATCTCTTGGAATTTACAGGCTGGTTCTCCTGTCCTAAGGACGGGAGAAATCAGTCTGCTTTTTTCAGTAACTGAGAGTCCTGGTGGAGTCATTCCTGCAACTCGCTCTTCTCCCTGCCAATGAGGATGCAGGGGAAGGAGCAGATCGGGCGGCCGTGGTTGTGTGAGCGCTCGCATTATGCAGTGTCAGCGAGCAGAGGGAGGGGGGAGGAATCACCCGCAGGAGCTGACTGGGGACTCTCTCCCTCTAATGCCCCGTACACACGGTCGGACATTGATCGGACATTCCGACAACAAAATCCTAGGATTTTTTTCTGACGGATGTTGGCTCAAACTTGTCTTACATACACACAAAGTTGTCGGAAAATCCGATCGTTCTGAACGCGGTGACGTAAAACACGTACGTTGGGGCTATAAACGGGGCAGTAGCCAATAGCTTTCATCTCTTTATTTATTCTGAGCATGCGTGGCACTTTTCGGATTTGTGTACACACGATCGGAAATTCCGACAACGGAATTTGTGTACACACGATCGGAAATTCCGACAACGGATTTTGTTGTTGGAAAATTTTATAGCCTGCTCTCAAACTTTGTGTGTCGGAAAATCAGATGGAAAATGTGTGATGGAGCCCACACACGGTCGGAATTTCCGACAACAAGGTCCTATCACACATTTTCCGTCGGAGAATCCAACCGTGTGTACGGGGCATTAGACATATATTTTTTTTAAAAGGGGGCACATGGTGGGGCACAGCATAATGTTGGGGGGGTCAAGGCCCCCTCTGGCCCCCCCTAGGGATGCCATTGGACTCTGGTGGATGGTATATGCCTATCAATCATTAAGTAGAATCCTTCACCTATCAATTGAAAAGTTTCATCACCTATCGACCTACTACTGATTTCTCATATGTCTATACATGTGAATGCTGGTCATACTTTATTTTATTCCTGCATGACGTTAACCCTCCTACTTCACGTAGTGATGTGATAAGGAGTGGAGGAGAAAAATACAGAGCGGAATACGTGAAATAATAAAAGAGGTGAGTTATGCGTGTTTGCAAAATTAAAGGTCTGGATGAAGTCCAGGGCCAAATTTTTGTCCCAGTCCAGCCCTGAATGATGGCTTGTTTTAAACTGCTTTACTGTTTATACGGGATATGAAAATAATTGAGTGTGCCTGATCACAGGTTTACTATAAACAGACCAGCAGAGTTATTTGTATTGCTTTATTATGTTTTGTGCTTTTGTTTTCTCCATGCCTGTATACTGAGCACAATGGTGCGGTGGGTTAATCACTGCCCTTTGTTGTTGGCTGCCTCTATAAGCATCTTGTTCGGAGGTCTTAGCGGAAGACAATTCCGACACTTCAAGTTTTAATCACAGCAGATCAATGACTGTTTAAGGCATCAATTAATCTATGGAGGAAGCGGCACAACAACGCTCCCTTCGTGTTTTGAGCTCTTCCACTTTAAACACAAAAGGAGGCTGATTGAAAGCGTCGTGGCGGAGGAAAACACTGCAAATGAATTATCCGGTCACAAAGAATTTGGGCCCATTCTCTCCTCTCGAGTTGGGAACGTGCATGCCTTCATTTTACAGAGTTCTCATTTCCACCATCTGTATCATGCAAATATCTCCTTTTCATTTCCACTCTCTACGCTTCACAGCGCAAAACACTCTCACCATGCAGTCCATCTCTAGGGCTTTTTTTTTTTTTCTGGTGCAAGCTTTGTGGTTTGTGAGTGATAGGACACAATTCATTTTGAAAAAAAAAAAAAAAAGTAATACAAAATCTTTACGCCTTTGTAATAAATATTGAAAGAAAGAAACTGATAGGTTTCTCCTCATATCAGGAACTGTATCCTGCCGCTTGCAGTCTAGGGATTGTTGCTTCAGTGCAGTAGAGCTCAGGACTTTTCTGAAGGTGATGATGTGAACACGGGGAAATCCCTGGGGGGAGGACGGAGAGACATGCTGCATGTAATAATGTTATTATAGGAAAGAAGGAATTACTAGCATATCTTTTACATATTGCGTCTTATTACTATACACCGATCAGCCATAACATATTGATGACCCACCATAGCATTATGACTACCCAGCTATAATTGAGAAGGTCCTTTTGCTGCCAAAACAGCCCTGACGCATTGAGGCATGGACTCCACTATACAAAGCATCACACTGCCTCTGCCGACGTGCCTTCTACTCATAGTGCATTCTGTTTTTTTCCCCAGGTAGGTGACGCACATGCCTGTGGCTATCCACATGGTGTAAACGAAAAAATTATTCATCAGAACAGACCACCTTTTTCCATTGTGCCGTGGTCCAGTTATGATGCTGAAGGATCCATTGTAGGAGCTTTTGGCTGAGGACAAGTGTCAGCATGGACACCATGACCGGTCTGCGGCTACGTGGCCCCATACACAACAAACTGTGATGCTCTGTGTGTTCTGACACCTTTCTATCGGAGCAAGCATTATCTTTTTCAGGAATTTACAGTAGCTCTTCTATTGGATCAGACTGCACAGGCCAGGCTTCGCTCCCCACCTCCATCAATGAGCCTTCCCTCCCCATCTCCATCAATGAGCCTTCCCTCCCCATCAAAGAACCTTCCCCCCCATCTCCATCAATGAGCCTTCCCTCCCCATCTCCATCAATAAGCCTTCCCTCCCCACCTCCATCAATGAGCCTTCCCTCCCCATCTCCATCAATGTTCCTTCCCTCCCCACCTCCATCAATGAGCCTTCCCTCCCCATTTCCATCAATGAGCCTTCCCTCCCCATCAAAGAACTTTCCCCCCCATTTCCATCAATGAGCCTTGCCTCCCCATCTCCATCAATGAGCCTTCCCTCGCCATCTCCATCAATAAGCCTTGCTGCCCCACCTCCATCAATGAGCCTTGCCTCCCCATCTCCATCAATGAGCCTTCCCTCCCCACCTCCATCAATGAGCCTTGCCTCCCTATCTCCATCAATGAGCCTTCCCTCCCCATCTCCATCAAAGAGCCTCCCCACCCCACCTCCATCAATGAGCCTTCCCTCCCCATCTCCATCAATGAGCCTTCCCTCCCCATCTCCATTAGTGAGCCTTCCCTCCCCACCTCCATCAATAAGCCTTCCCTCCCCATCTCCATCAATAAGCCTTGCTTCCTCATCTCCATCAATTAGCTTTCCCTCCCCATCTCCATCAAAGAGCCTCCCCCCCACCTCCATCAATGAGCCTTCCCTCCCCATCTCCATCAATGAGCCTTCCCTCCCCATCTCCATCAATAAGCCTTGCTTCCCCATCTCCATCAATTAGCTTTCCCTCCCCATCTCCATCAAAGAGCCTCCCCCCCACCTCCATCAATGAGCCTTCCCTCCCCACCTCCATCAATGAGCCTTCCCTCCCCATCTCCATCAATGAGCCTTCCCTCCCCATCTCCATCAATGAGCCTTCCCTCCCCACCTCCATCAATGTTCCTTCCCTCCCCATCTCCATCAATGAGTCTTGCTTCCCCATCTCCATCAATGAGCCTTTGTCAGGGCTAGGCTCAGCCCTTCCTTCTCAGCCAGGGCTGGACTTGGACAAAAATTTGGCCCTGGACTTCATCCAGACCGGCCCACTTTAATTTTGCAAACACGCACAACTCACCTCTTTTTTTATTTCACGTATTCTCCTTTGTATTTTTTTCCTCCGCTCCTTCTCACATCACTGCGTGAAGTAGGAGGGCTAACGTCATGCAGGAACATTGCTATATTATTTTATTTTTATCATTTTTTAAAATTATTTTTTACAATTATTTTTTTCACAGTGATTGGAAGGGGGGGTGGGGTGGTTATTGGATGGGGGCAGCAGGGCAGAGATTGGTAGCAGTAGGGTAGTGGACGGTGTCAGTAGGGCAGTGGACGGTGTCAGTAGTTTTTTTTTTATTATTATTTTATCTATTATTCTTGACAGTTTTCTTGTTTATTACTTTGTTTTAAATAATTTTAAATATTTTTCTCCACAGTGCTTCTGGGGAAGGGTGTGTGTGTGTGTGTGAGGGGGGGGGGGGGGGTAAAGGGCAGTGATCAGTGTCAGTCTTTTTTTATTTTTATGTATTTATTTTTTTTGCAATCTAATATGTATAATATTATTTTCACACTCTTTTGGGGGGAGGGGGTTGGGGCAGTGGACAGTGTCGGTACGGCAAAGGGAGGGGGTGGGAGGGAGTGGTGTCAGTAGTTTATTATTTTATATATTTTTTATATTTTTTAATATTCTTTTAATATTTTTTTTTTGTTTTTTGTTTTATAATTTTTTTTACAATTTTTTTATATTGATTGCAATTTATTTATTTTTTTCCTATCAGCCCTGTTGGTGGGCTTTGGTGAGATAACAGGGGTCTAATCAGACCTCTGACATCTCCCCTTTGAGACAGAGAAAGGGACTGAGGACACAGATTCCCCACTCTCTTTCTCTTCTGTCTCAGCATTGAAGATGAATGGACAGGTGAGACAGCAGCTCCTGTTCATTCATAAACTGATGCAGTGGTCTATGTCCAATTGAGAAAAGGAAGGGGCCGGTAAATTACATATTTATCGGCCCCTTCCCCCACTCTGCATCCTGACACATCCCCCCAGCAGCCAGTGGGAGAGGAGGAGGACACGGAAGGGGAGGACACAGGGAACAGCCGGAGATGATCGGAAGCCGTGTAGCCATTACTTTGACAGGCTCAAGCTATCACTGAAACCGGCCCACTGAGCCATCGGCCCACCAGGAAACTCCCGGTAGTCCCGATGGCCAGTACATGCCTGCGCTCAGCTGTCGGTCAATTGCCAGCTCCAATCTTTTCCACAGTGACTCACCTGATGATGATATCCTGTTTGTCAGTCCTGCTGGTTACTTAAGCTGTTCAGTTCAGTCCCTCTCTGCCTTTGCCTTGGTCAACACATCCAGAGACTCTCTCCTGTGTACCTGTTGAAGACTTGCTTGGCTGACGTCCCTTCTGGTTCCTGATCCTGCTTGCTGTTTCACTACGCTGACCTCTGGCTCCCTGACATCCTGGCTTGTCTGACTATCCATCCCGGTTACCGAACTCTGGCTATGATTTGACTACGTGGTTCTGTTTACCTTTTACTATTTTTAACCACTTGCCGACTGGCTCACGCCAATATACGTCGGCAGAAGGGCACGTACAGGCATACTAACGTACCTGTACGTTGCCCTTTAGGAAGCGGTTTGGGGGCGCGTGCGTGCCGCGAGCTCCGTGAGTGTGATCGCAGGTCCCATGGACTCGATGTCCGCGGGGATACCCACGACCGTCTCACGGGGAGGAAGAACGGGGAAATGCTGATGTAAACAAGCATTTCCCCGTTCTGCCTAGTGACAGGACACTGATCACAGCTCCCTGTAATCGGGATCGGTGATCAGTGTCGTGTCACATGTAGCCCCCCCCCCCTGCAGTTAGAATCACTCCCTAGGACACACTTAACCCCTTCACTGCCCCCTAGTGGTTAACCCCTTCACTGCCCATCACAATTGCACAGTAATTAATGCATTTTTATTCGCACTGATCACTGTATAAATGTGAATGGTCCCAAAATAGCGCCAAAATTATCTGACGTGTCCACCATAATGTCGCAGTTATGATAAAAATCGCTGATTTCTGCCTTTACTAGTAGAAAAAAAATTATTAATAAAAATGCCATAAAACTATCCCCTATTTTGTAGACGCTATAACTTTTGCGCAAAACAATCCATAAACACTTATTGTGATTTTTTTTAACAAAAATTTGTAGAAGAATACGTATCGGCCTAAACTGAGGAAAAAAAATGTTTTTTTATATATTTTTGGGGGATTTTTATTATAGCAAAAAGTAAAAAATAAAGCGTTTTTTTTTTTTTCAAAATTATTGCTATTTTTTGTTTATAGCGCAAAAAATAAAAATGGCAGAGGTGATCAAATACCACCAAAAGAAAGCTCTATTTGTGGGGGAAAAAAGGACGTCAAGTTTGTTTGGGAGCCACGTCGCACGACCGCGCAATTGTCAGTTAAAGCAACGCAGTGGCGAATCGCAAAAAGTGCTCTGGTCTTTTGCCAGCCAAATGGTCCGGGGCTTAAGTGGTTAAACAAGTGTGATTTAACTGTACTTCTGTCTCGGTCTGATTCATGGTTTATGACAGTAGGCGAAGACCATGAATTCAGAAGATGCAGTCAATCCACTTGTTGGTAATACTTTTTACAGAATGGATGAGCAGGATCACCGCACGGATCAGTTTGCCATGGCGTTACAAACGCTCCTGAATCGCACAGCTCACCTGGAATCCCCTACTGTGGCTGACAACCTGCGTTGCAGGCCGTCCCTGCTGCTGCTCCAGTCTCTGTGCAGGCACCCGCCTCGAGTATTACCTCTAAAGGAGGTATGTCTGGTTCCGCTTCACTTCCCCCAGCGATTTGGGGGCGGTCCAGTTCAATGCAGAGGGTTTCTCATTTAGGTTGAGATATACTTCGAGATGCTTCCCCAGGCGTTTCCACAGACAGAAGCAAAGTAGGTTCCACGATATCTTTGCTTTCTGATAAAGCCTTGGCCTGGGCAAATCCTTTATGGGAGATGCAAAAACCCATTGTCCTGAGTTACCTAGAGTTTGTGGCTTCCTTTAAAAGGGTATTTGACGTTCCCGCACGCTCCGCTTCTGCTGCCAAGAGCCTCATGTCCATCAAACAGAGTATGAGAACTGTTGCCGATTACGCCATTGAATTCCGTACTCTGGAAGCAGAGGTTGCGTGGAACAATGAGGCCCTCCTGGCTGCTTTTTCTCATGGTCTCTCAGATACCATCAACGATGAGATAGCAGCAGAGCCGGTGTCTTGCCGAGAATGTTCCCTCGGCGGATAAGTTCCCCCTTGTATTGCGCAGGCGCAGCGCCTGCGCAGTACATACTACTCCCAGCCGCCGGAGATAGCCGAAGCTCAAATGCTTCAATCAGCTGTACACGGGGTCTGCGCTCTGGGTCCAGGTTCCTTCCCCACCATCCAAGTGGACCTAGAGAGGGAATCTAAAAGTGCCGAGCGCAGCGAGGCCGTGCCCGAAGCGTGGCGAGGGGCCCTCTTACAGGCGCCGTGTACAGCTGATTTTCAGCTGTTCTGCTTCGCCTATTTACGCCGATACCTACTGCGCAGGCGCAGTAGAGGGGGGAACTTATACGCCGAGCGGAACTTTCTCGGCAGAACACCGGCGCTCCCACTAGGTGAACTAGGCTGCCACCCAGGGCGCACTGCCACCTAGGGGCGCAGCTCAGCCTTGCCTCACCTCTTCCTCCTCCTCGTTGTTCCCCAGGCTGATAGAGGGGCAAGGCGTTCAGTGCGACAGGCGGGTGGTAGTAATTGCAGAGCAGTGTGCGGCTTTCCCCCTCTCCCTCCCACCAGCTTTCACATGCTGGAGGGAGAGGGACAGACCAATAGCGCTGCTCTTCTGAGTGGGAGGGCGTGACTGCTAAGATATATAAAAACGTCATGTGGATTCAAACATATAGGGCCAAAAAGGAATAAAAAAAACGCACATAGCGTGAATCCGCATAACACAAAATTTATTATTAAAAGTGAAAGATTTACACTCGCATTTTGGAAGAGGTAAAACAGGCACTTGTTAATCGGTAAAATGACGCAATGGGAACTGCAGGCTCGACCCGACGCGTTTCATCTGCGAAGATATCGTTGACCCCAGACGATATCTTCGCAGATGAAACCCTGCTGTTCCCATTGCGTCATTTTATCGATTAACAAGCGCTTGTTTTACCTCTTCCAAAATGCGAGTGTAAATCTTTCACTTTTAATAATAAATTTTGTGTTATGCGGATTCACGCTATGTGCGTTTTTTTTATTCCTTTTTGGCCCTATATGTTTGAATCCACATGACGTTTTATATATCTTGGAGCTTCCTTTCTTGTTGACCGGTGGTCCTTGTGAGAAGATTAGTTTATCCAATTGTATCAACGCCTATATCCATCCGGGCTCTACAACTATTTTTGGTGAAGAATCCCTGACAAGTCTGTTTGATTCATAGGGCGTATGTCCTACTGAATCCACACTTTCCGGTAAGCCTTATGCCGCGTACACACGATCGGACTTTTTACGGCAGACTTTGTCCGGCGGACTTTTCGACAGACTTTACGACGGACTTTCCCGAATGAACGGACTTGCCTACACACGATCAACCAAAGTCCGACGGATTCGTACGTGATGACGTACCACCGGACTAAAGCAAGGAAGTTGATAGCCGGTAGCCAATAGCTGCCCTAGCGTCGGTTTTTGTCCGTCGGACTAGCATGCAGACGAGCGGACTTTTCGACCCGGAACTCGAGTCCGTCGAAAAGATTTGAAACATGTTTAGTTTCTAGGTCCCTCAAACTTTTGGGGAAAAAAAGTCCACTGGAGCCCACACACGATCGAATTGTCCGACGGACTCAGGACCAAGTATGCCGTAAAGTCCGGTCGTGTGTACGTGGCATTAGTGTTATTGGTGGCGGTGCTCCATCTCCCCTTTTAATACACATTCAGCGGTGACTTGAAAATTACCATTTGGGGTGTCAAGATCCATATGTTTTGGACATTTCCATTTCATCAAACCCACTTTCTCACTCAGTGGACTTTTTCCTTTATTCATTTTTTCTATTATTGCTTTTGAGTTTATAATAGGTTGTTCATTGTATTTTATATGTATGGTATACATTGGTTTAATCACCTGATATCACTGCATTTTATATTTATGTTATAAATTGGTTTCATCACCTGACATCGTTATTTCAATACTGCACATGTATACTTTTAGTTTGATATCTTCACAATTATTCTAGCTTCGATATATTTAGATGAGTATCGGGTTATCTATGCACTTTAGATCACCCATTTAAATTTCAAATTGCTACTAGCGCTGCACAATAATTTTTCCACTTTTAGCCAATCAGATTGCCCAGCCCGCCACATTTGATCAGAAGATGCTAGTGACCAGAGCAGGGCGGGATGGAGAGGATCCGACATACCTGAGCCTGAAGAAGGTGTGATCGTGTCACAGGCTTCACTGGTGGTAATGCCAAACACCGGCTGCAGAAGTCCAATCATCGGTGTGTTCTCCTGTCCTGTGTGTAGATTAGACAATGATGGAGGGATGACTTCCCCTCTGTCTTCTCACACTGCTTTCTTATCTCTGTTTTTATTCACACTCCACACAGCAAGGTGACTGATGATTAGACTTCTGTTTCTATAGCTATTTGTGCCTGAGTCCCCATGTCAGCCATCCCTGATTTATCTAACTTTTTCCTTGTTATCTTTGAAGGAATTAGCTGGTCAGGCTGGGAGCTTCACAGACCTATTAAACATTTACTGTCCTCCTGTGCTTGAGAAATGACTGTTAGTAAAGTTTTTAGTTTTTTTTGGCACTTTGTTATATCTTGTAAACTCCTGTTTACACAGTGCGGTGGTAAATGTTTTCCACACTGGTCACTGCTAGGACACACTTTTATCATGTCTGCAGTCTCTGACCATCTCCTGTATCATGTCTGCAGTCTCTGACCATCTCCTGTATCATGTCTGCAGTCTCTGACCATCTCTTATACCATGTCTGTAGTCTCTGACCATCTCCTGTATCATGTCTGCAGTCTCTGACCATCTCCTGTATCATGTCTGCAGTCTCTGACCATCTCTTATACCATGTCTGTAGTCTCTGACCATCTCCTGTATCATGTCTGCAGTCTCTGACAATCTCCTGTATCATGTCTGCAGTCTCTGACCATCTCCTGTACTATGTCTGCAGTCTCTGATCATCTCCTGTATCATGTCTGCAGTCTCTGACCATCTCCTGTATCATGTCTGCAGTCTCTGACCATCTCTTGTTTTATGTCTGCAGTCTCTGACTATCTCCTGTATCATGTCTGCAGTCTCTGACCATCTCTTGTTTTATGTCTGCAGTCTCTGACTATCTCCTGTATCATGTCTGCAGTCTCTGACTATCTCCTGTATCATGTCTGCAGTCTCTGACCATCTCCTGTATCATGTCTGCAGTCTCTGACCATCTCCTGTATCTTGTCTGCAGTCTCTGACCATCTCTTGTTTTATGTCTGCAGTCTCTGACTATCTCCTGTATCATGTCTGCAGTCTCTGACCATCTCTTGTTTTATGTCTGTAGTCTCTGACCATCTCCTGTATCATGTCTGCAGTCTCTGACCATCTCCTGTATCATGTCTGCAGTCTCTGACCATCTCTTATACCATGTCTGTAGTCTCTGACCATCTCCTGTATCATGTCTGCAGTCTCTGACCATCTCCTGTATCATGTCTGCAGTCTCTGACCATCTCCTGTACTATGTCTGCAGTCTCTGATCATCTCCTGTATCATGTCTGCAGTCTCTGTCCATCTCCTGTATCATGTCTGCAGTCTCTGACCATCTCTTGTTTTATGTCTGCAGTCTCTGACTATCTCCTGTAACATGTCTGCAGTCTCTGACCATCTCTTGTTTTATGTCTGCAGTCTCTGACTATCTCCTGTATCATGTCTGCAGTCTCTGACTATCTCCTGTATCATGTCTGCAGTCTCTGACCATCTCCTGTATCATGTCTGCAGTCTCTGACCATCTCCTGTATCATGTCTCCAGTCTCTGACCATCTCCTGTATCATGTCTGCAGTCTCTGACCATCTCTTATACCATGTCTGTAGTCTCTGACCATCTCCTGTACTATGTCTGTAGTCTCTGACCATCTCCTGTATCATGTCTGCAGTCTCTGACCATCTCCTGTATCATGTCTGCAGTCTCTGACCATCTCCTGTACTATGTCTGCAGTCTCTGATCATCTCCTGTATCATGTCTGCAGTCTCTGACCATCTCCTGTATCATGTCTGCAGTCTCTGACCATCTCTTGTTTTATGTCTGCAGTCTCTGACTATCTCCTGTATCATGTCTGCATTCTCTGACCATCTCTTGTTTTATGTCTGCAGTCCCTGACTATCTCCTGTATCATGTCTGCAGTCTCTGACTATATCCTGTATCATGTCTGCAGTCTCTGACCATCTCCTGTATCATGTCTGCAGTCTCTAACCATCTACTGTAGTATGTCTGCAGTCTCTGACCATCTCCTGTAGTATGTCTGCAGTCTCTGACCATCTCTTGTATTATAACTGCAGTCTATGACCATCTCCTGTATTATGCCCGCAGTCTTTGACCATCTCCTCTATTATAACCACAGTCTCTGACCTTCTCCTGTACCATGTCTGCAGTCACTAACCATCTCTTATACCATGTCTGTAGTCTCTGACCATCTCCTGTATCATGTCTGCAGTCTCTGACCATCTCTTGTTTTATGTCTGCAGTCTCTGACTATCTCCTGTATCATGTCTGCAGTCTCTGACTATCTCCTGTATCATGTCTGCAGTCTCTGACCATCTCCTGTATTATACTCGCAGTCTTTGACCATCTCCTCTATTATAACCACAGTCTCTGACCTTCTCCTGTACCATGTCTGCAGTTTCTGACCATATCTTGTATCATGTCTGCAGTCTCTGACCATCTCCTGTATCATGTTTCCAGTCTCTGACCGTATCTTGTATCATGTCTGCAGTCTCTGACCATCTCCTGTATCATGTCTGCAGTCTCTGACCATCTCCTGTATCATGTCTGCAGTCTCTGACCATCTCCTGTAGTATGTTTGCAGTCTCTGACCATCTCCTGTAGTATGTCTGCAGTTTCTGACCATCTCCTGTATTATAACTGCAGTCTCTGACCATCTCCTGTATCATGTCTGCAGTCTCTGACCATCTCCTGTATCATGTCTGCAGTCTCTGACCATCTCTTGTTTTATGTCTGCAGTCTCTGACTATCTCCTGTATCATGTCTGCAGTCTCTGACTATCTCCTGTATCATGTCTGCAGTCTCTGACCATCTCCTGTATCATGTCTGCAGTCTCTGACCATCTCCTGTAGTATGTCTGCAGTCTCTGACCATCTCCTGTAGTATGTCTGCAGTCTCTGACCATCTCCTGTAGTATGTCTGCAGTCTCTGACCATCTCTTGTATTATAACTGCAGTCTATGACCATCTCCTGTATTATGCCCGCAGTCTTTGACCATCTCCTCTATTATAACCACAGTCTCTGACCTTCTCCTGTACCATGTCTGCAGTCTCTGACCATCTCCTGTATCATGTCTGCAGTCTCTGACCATCTCTTATACCATGTCTGTAGTCTCTGACCATCTCCTGTATCATGTCTGCAGTCTCTGACCATCTCCTGTATCATGTCTGCAGTCTCTGACCATCTCTTATACCATGTCTGTAGTCTCTGACCATCTCCTGTATCATGTCTGCAGTCTCTGACCATCTCCTGTATCATGTCTGCAGTCTCTGACCATCTCCTGTATCATGTCTGCAGTCTCTGATCATCTCCTGTATCATGTCTGCAGTCTCTGACCATCTCCTGTATCATGTCTGCAGTCTCTGACCATCTCTTGTTTTATGTCTGCAGTCTCTGACTATCTCCTGTATCATGTCTGCAGTCTCTGACCATCTCTTGTTTTATGTCTGCAGTCTCTGACTATCTCCTGTATCATGTCTGCAGTCTCTGACTATCTCCTGTATCATGTCTGCAGTCTCTGACCATCTCCTGTATCATGTCTGCAGTCTCTGACCATCTCCTGTATCATGTCTGCAGTCTCTGACCATCTCTTGTTTTATGTCTGCAGTCTCTGACTATCTCCTGTATCATGTCTGCAGTCTCTGACCATCTCTTGTTTTATGTCTGTAGTCTCTGACCATCTCCTGTATCATGTCTGCAGTCTCTGACCATCTCCTGTATCATGTCTGCAGTCTCTGACCATCTCTTATACCATGTCTGTAGTCTCTGACCATCTCCTGTATCATGTCTGCAGTCTCTGACCATCTCCTGTATCATGTCTGCAGTCTCTGACCATCTCCTGTACTATGTCTGCAGTCTCTGATCATCTCCTGTATCATGTCTGCAGTCTCTGTCCATCTCCTGTATCATGTCTGCAGTCTCTGACCATCTCCTGTATCATGTCTGCAGTCTCTGATCATCTCCTGTATCATGTCTGCAGTCTCTGACCATCTCCTGTATCATGTCTGCAGTCTCTGACCATCTCTTGTTTTATGTCTGCAGTCTCTGACTATCTCCTGTATCATGTCTGCAGTCTCTGACCATCTCTTGTTTTATGTCTGCAGTCTCTGACTATCTCCTGTATCATGTCTGCAGTCTCTGACTATCTCCTGTATCATGTCTGCAGTCTCTGACCATCTCCTGTATCATGTCTGCAGTCTCTGACCATCTCCTGTATCATGTCTGCAGTCTCTGACCATCTCTTGTTTTATGTCTGCAGTCTCTGACTATCTCCTGTATCATGTCTGCAGTCTCTGACCATCTCTTGTTTTATGTCTGTAGTCTCTGACCATCTCCTGTATCATGTCTGCAGTCTCTGACCATCTCCTGTATCATGTCTGCAGTCTCTGACCATCTCTTATACCATGTCTGTAGTCTCTGACCATCTCCTGTATCATGTCTGCAGTCTCTGACCATCTCCTGTATCATGTCTGCAGTCTCTGACCATCTCCTGTACTATGTCTGCAGTCTCTGATCATCTCCTGTATCATGTCTGCAGTCTCTGTCCATCTCCTGTATCATGTCTGCAGTCTCTGACCATCTCTTGTTTTATGTCTGCAGTCTCTGACTATCTCCTGTATCATGTCTGCAGTCTCTGACCATCTCTTGTTTTATGTCTGTAGTCTCTGACCATCTCCTGTATCATGTCTGCAGTCTCTGACCATCTCCTGTATCATATCTGCAGTCTCTGACCATCTCTTATACCATGTCTGCAGTCTCTGACTATCTCCTGTATCATGTCTGCAGTCTCTGACTATCTCCTGTATCATGTCTGCAGTCTCTGACCATCTCCTGTATCATGTCTGCAGTCTCTGACCATCTCCTGTATCATGTCTGCAGTCTCTGACCATCTCCTGTAGTATGTCTGCAGTCTCTGACCATCTCCTGTAGTATGTCTGCAGTCTCTGACCATCTCTTGTATTATAACTGCAGTCTATGACCATCTCCTGTATTATGCCCGCAGTCTTTGACCATCTCCTCTATTATAACCACAGTCTCTGACCTTCTCCTGTACCATGTCTGCAGTCTCTGACCATCTCCTGTATCATGTCTGCAGTCTCTGACCATCTCTTATACCATGTCTGTAGTCTCTGACCATCTCCTGTATCATGTCTGCCGTCTCTGACCATCTCTTATACCATGTCTGTAGTCTCTGACCATCTCCTGTATCATGTCTGCAGTCTCTGACCATCTCCTGTATCATGTCTGCAGTCTCTGACCATCTCCTGTATCATGTCTGCAGTCTCTGATCATCTCCTGTATCATGTCTGCAGTCTCTGACCATCTCCTGTATCATGTCTGCAGTCTCTGACCATCTCTTGTTTTATGTCTGCAGTCTCTGACTATCTCCTGTATCATGTCTGCAGTCTCTGACCATCTCTTGTTTTATGTCTGCAGTCTCTGACTATCTCCTGTATCATGTCTGCAGTCTCTGACTATCTCCTGTATCATGTCTGCAGTCTCTGACCATCTCCTGTATCATGTCTGCAGTCTCTGACCATCTCCTGTATCATGTCTGCAGTCTCTGACCATCTCTTGTTTTATGTCTGCAGTCTCTGACTATCTCCTGTATCATGTCTGCAGTCTATGACCATCTCTTGTTTTATGTCTGTAGTCTCTGACCATCTCCTGTATCATGTCTGCAGTCTCTGACCATCTCCTGTATCATGTCTGCAGTCTCTGACCATCTCTTATACCATGTCTGTAGTCTCTGACCATCTCCTGTATCATGTCTGCAGTCTCTGACCATCTCCTGTATCATGTCTGCAGTCTCTGACCATCTCCTGTACTATGTCTGCAGTCTCTGATCATCTCCTGTATCATGTCTGCAGTCTCTGTCCATCTCCTGTATCATGTCTGCAGTCTCTGACCATCTCTTGTTTTATGTCTGCAGTCTCTGACTATCTCCTGTAACATGTCTGCAGTCTCTGAACATCTCTTGTTTTATGTCTGCAGTCTCTGACTATCTCCTGTATCATGTCTGCAGTCTCTGACTATCTCCTGTATCATGTCTGCAGTCTCTGACCATCTCCTGTATCATGTCTGCAGTCTCTGACCATCTCCTGTATCATGTCTCCAGTCTCTGACCATCTCCTGTATCATGTCTGCAGTCTCTGACCATCTCTTATACCATGTCTGTAGTCTCTGACCATCTCCTGTACTATGTCTGTAGTCTCTGACCATCTCCTGTATCATGTCTGCAGTCTCTGACCATCTCCTGTATCATGTCTGCAGTCTCTGACCATCTCCTGTACTATGTCTGCAGTCTCTGATCATCTCCTGTATCATGTCTGCAGTCTCTGACCATCTCCTGTATCATGTCTGCAGTCTCTGACCATCTCTTATTTTATGTCTGCAGTCTCTGACTATCTCCTGTATCATGTCTGCATTCTCTGACCATCTCTTGTTTTATGTCTGCAGTCCCTGACTATCTCCTGTATCATGTCTGCAGTCTCTGACTATATCCTGTATCATGTCTGCAGTCTCTGACCATCTCCTGTATCATGTCTGCAGTCTCTGACCATCTCCTGTATCATGTCTGCAGTCTCTGACCATCTCCTGTAGTATGTCTGCAGTCTCTGACCATCTCCTGTAGTATGTCTGCAGTCTCTGACCATCTCTTGTATTATAACTGCAGTCTATGACCATCTCCTGTATTATGCCCGCAGTCTTTGACCATCTCCTCTATTATAACCACAGTCTCTGACCTTCTCCTGTACCATGTCTGCAGTCACTGACCATCTCTTATACCATGTCTGTAGTCTCTGACCATCTCCTGTATCATGTCTGCAGTCTCTGACCATCTCCTGTATCATGTCTGCAGTCTCTGACCATCTCTTGTTTTATGTCTGCAGTCTCTGACTATCTCCTGTATCATGTCTGCAGTCTCTGACTATCTCCTGTATCATGTCTGCAGTCTCTGACCATCTCCTGTATTATACTCGCAGTCTTTGACCATCTCCTCTATTATAACCACAGTCTCTGACCTTCTCCTGTACCATGTCTGCAGTTTCTGACCATATCTTGTATCATGTCTGCAGTCTTTGACCATCTCCTGTATCATGTTTCCAGTCTCTGACCGTATCTTGTATCATGTCTGCAGTCTCTGACCATCTCCTGTATCATGTCTGCAGTCTCTGACCATCTCCTGTATCATGTCTGCAGTCTCTGACCATCTCCTGTAGTATGTTTGCAGTCTCTGACCATCTCCTGTAGTATGTCTGCAGTTTCTGACCATCTCCTGTATTATAACTGCAGTCTCTGACCATCTCCTGTATCATGTCTGCAGTCTCTGACCATCTCCTGTATCATGTCTGCAGTCTCTGACCATCTCTTGTTTTATGTCTGCAGTCTCTGACTATCTCCTGTATCATGTCTGCAGTCTCTGACTATCTCCTGTATCATGTCTGCAGTCTCTGACCATCTCCTGTATCATGTCTGCAGTCTCTGACCATCTCCTGTATCATGTCTGCAGTCTCTGACCATCTCCTGTAGTATGTCTGCAGTCTCTGACCATCTCCTGTAGTATGTCTGCAGTCTCTGACCATCTCTTGTATTATAACTGCAGTCTATGACCATCTCCTGTATTATGCCCGCAGTCTTTGATCATCTCCTCTATTATAACCACAGTCTCTGACCTTCTCCTGTACCATGTCTGCAGTCTCTGACCATCTCCTGTATCATGTCTGCAGTCTCTGACCATCTCTTATACCATGTCTGTAGTCTCTGACCATCTCCTGTATCATGTCTGCAGTCTCTGACCATCTCCTGTATCATGTCTGCAGTCTCTGACCATCTCTTATACCATGTCTGTAGTCTCTGACCATCTCCTGTATCATGTCTGCAGTCTCTGACCATCTCCTGTATCATGTCTGCAGTCTCTGACCATCTCCTGTATCATGTCTGCAGTCTCTGATCATCTCCTGTATCATGTCTGCAGTCTCTGACCATCTCCTGTATCATGTCTGCAGTCTCTGACCATCTCTTGTTTTATGTCTGCAGTCTCTGACTATCTCCTGTATCATGTCTGCAGTCTCTGACCATCTCTTGTTTTATGTCTGCAGTCTCTGACTATCTCCTGTATCATGTCTGCAGTCTCTGACTATCTCCTGTATCATGTCTGCAGTCTCTGACCATCTCCTGTATCATGTCTGCAGTCTCTGACCATCTCCTGTATCATGTCTGCAGTCTCTGACCATCTCCTGTAGTATGTCTGCTGTCTCTGACCATCTCCTGTAGTATGTCTGCAGTCTCTGACCATCTCTTGTATTATAACTGCAGTCTATGACCATCTCCTGTATTATGCCCGCAGTCTTTGACCATCTCCTCTATTATAACCACAGTCTCTGACCTTCTCCTGTACCATGTCTGCAGTCACTGACCATCTCTTATAACATGTCTGTAGTCTCTGACCATCTCCTGTATCATGTCTGCAGTCTCTGACCATCTCCTGTATCATGTCTGCAGTCTCTGACCATCTCTTGTTTTATGTCTGCAGTCTCTGACTATCTCCTGTATCATGTCTGCAGTCTCTGACTATCTCCTGTATCATGTCTGCAGTCTCTGACCATCTCCTGTATTATACTCGCAGTCTTTGACCATCTCCTCTATTATAACCACAGTCTCTGAACTTCTCCTGTACCATGTCTGCAGTTTCTGACCATATCTTGAATCATGTCTCCAGTCTCTGACCATCTCCTGTATCATGTTTCCAGTCTCTGACCGTATCTTGTATCATGTCTGCCGTCTCTGACCATCTCCTGTATCATGTCTGCAGTCTCTGACCATCTCCTGTATCATGTCTGCAGTCTCTGACCATCTCCTGTAGTATGTTTGCAGTCTCTGACCATCTCCTGTAGTATGTCTGCAGTTTCTGACCATCTCCTGTATTATAACTGCAGTCTCTGACCATCTCCTGTATTATACCCACATTTTTTGACCATCTCCTCTATTATAGCCGCAGTCTCTGACCTTCTCCTGTACCATGTCTGCAGTCTCTGACCATATCTTGTATCATGTCTGCAGTCTCTGACCATCTCCTGTATCATGTTTGCAGTCTCTGACCATCTCCTGTATCATGTTTGCAGTCTCTTACCATCTCCTGTAGTATGTTTGCAGTCTCTGACCATCTCCTGTATCATGTCTGCAGTCTCTGACAATCTCCTGTATTATAACCGCAGTCTCTGACCATCTCCTCTATTATAACCACAGTCTCTGACCTATTCCTGTACCATGTCTGCAGTCTCTAATCCTCTCCTGCACCATGTCTGCAGTCTCTGATTCTCTCCTGTACCGTATCTGCAGTCTCTGACCATCTCCTGTAGTATGCTTTGCAGTCTCTGACCATCTCCTGTAGTACTTCTGCAATAAAGGGGGGCTACCGGCACGGTAGGTGGTGAGGGATGGTGGATAGTGAGGGATGGGGGGCCCAGGCATGTTGGGTGGTGAGGGAAGAGGGCTGCAGGTGCAGTGGGTGGTAAGGCAAGGGAGGCTGAAGGCACGTAGATAATGAGGAAAGGGGTCCCATGTGCAGTGGGTGGTGATGGAAGGAATGCCTAGGCACAAGTGGCGATTAATAAAGGCAAGGCTGTAGAGAAAAATTTTATGTAGCATACAGGGCAGGGGGCTTCATAATCCAGGGCCCACCAAAATCCTCAGCACCGGGCCCATGATGCTCTTAATCCAGGCCGAACGACCAGGGTAGCAAAGGTTGCACTTGCAATCGGGCCCTGGTGTTCCGCCACTGTGGCCACTTCCGCCACTAATATATTTTTTTTATAATGGCACAAATTGAAATAATTAAAATGCCATTATAAAAAAAAAAAAAACACTGCAACAGATTGTCACACAATACACACTTGGATCTGTGATAAAAGAGTCTATTGTGCTATTATATAATGACTACACAAAGCCATTCAGTTTTTTTTGTTTTTTTTGGGAGGTGGGCGCAAGTAGCTGGTCTTGCCTAAGGCGCAAAATAGTCTAGCACCAGCCCTGGATAGCAGCCCGAGATATACCCACTGAGCTGGAGGAGTTGATCACGTTTGCCATCCTCATTGACTCCAGACTCAGAGAAAGACTCTCTTTTAAGGAGCACTTGCAGAAGCCTCCTGTATGTTTGTCTCCGAGCTTTGCAGTCCCTCCCTCACCTCCCATTTCTCCTGGTACCGAGTCAGTCAGCGAAGATAAACCCATGCACTTGGGCTTCACACATCTCTCTGCGGATGAGAAAACCTTTAGGAGGAGGGAGAGATTGTGCCAATATTGTGGCCAGGCATTTCACTTTTTGAAGTCTTGTCCTACCCGTCCAGGGAACGCCCGAACCTTGAGGTCCTGTAGCGGACAGACCTAAGTTGGTATTGTTTTGTCCCCAGTTATCCAGAAGGATAAGCCTCTGGTCCCGGTTATCCTTTCTTGGTCTGAGTCGTCCGTCGAGATAAAGGCTCTAATCGACTCTGGGGCTGCAGGCCTGTTCATTGATGCTGCCTTTGTATCAAAGCACTCAATTCCACTGCAGCTTCATGCCACTCCACTTGCCATTGAGGCTCTTGATGGGAGACCTCTACAGCCTGCCCATGTGACTCATGAGACTGTTCCGTTGTCCATGAGATAATCCAATTCCAAGTTATTTCCTCACCTAAGTTTCCGCTAGTTATTGGTTATCCTTGGTTACAGAGGCACAACCCCTCTTTTGATTGGCTTTGTGCTGAGGTTCTCTCCTGGTCGCCACAATGCAGCAAGACATGTTTCCAGAATGTGGCTAAGGTCCTGTGCACCTCTTCACTCTCCTCCCTGCCGGAGGAGTACTGCAATTTTAGCAATGTCTTTGACAAAGGTCTAGCCAGTAGTTTGCCCCCACACCGGTCATATGACTGCGCAATTGACTTTCAACCTGGTGTCATACCCCCTCGTGGCCAGGTTTACCCTTTTTAGGTCTGGGAGGATAAGGCAATGGAGGAGTATGTTGCAGACGCACTTTCTCGAGGATTCATCCACAAGTCCTCGTCTCCTGCTGGTGCTGGTTTCTTCTTAGTGAAGAAGAGGAGTGGTGAACTGAGACCTTATATTGATTATAGGGGCCTCAATCGTTTTACGATTAAGAATGCTTACCCAATTTTGTTGATTACAGAGTTATTTGACCACCTCAAGGGAGCAACTGTTTTCACAAAGCTGGATTTGAGAGCAGCATACAATCTCGTGAGGATCAAGGGGGGCGATGAATGGAAAACTGCGTTTAATACCAGAACAAGCCATTATGAGTACCTCGTAATGCCATTTATCCTTTGTAACGCTCTGGCAGTTTTCCAGGAATTTATCAATGAGATTTGTTGCAGCTATGTGTGGTGGTTTTTCCCTATAGAGCCACCACACAGATGTCTGTCGTGTGCTTCAGAAGCTGAGAGAGAACAATCTGTATTGTAAATTGGAGAAGTGTGAGTTCCATCGGGAACAGGTTAAATTCCTGGGTTATGTCATTTCCACTGCTGGTTTTTCGATGGACCTAGAGAAACTTTCAGCAGTCCTACAGTGGCCCCGACACGTGGGTATACGTCCTCTGCAATGTTTTCTTGGCTTTGCCAATTATCATCGGAAGTTTATTCGGAACTTTTCATCTCTGGTCAAGCCCCTGACTGATATGACCAGAAAGGAAGGTAACCCACAGAGTTGGTCTCCGGAGTCCATTAATGCCTTTGAGAGTCTCAAGGCTGCCTTTGTTTCTGCTCCTGTGTTGGCACATCCTGATCCTATGTTACCCATTATCCTTGAGGTTGATGCTTCTGAGACTGGAGTTGGTGCCCTTCTGTCTAAACGTCCTACCTCTGAGAGCACTATGCATCCTTGTGGATACTTTTCCAAGAAATTGTCACCTGCGGATTGCAATTACAAGATTGGGAACAGAGAGCTGTTAGCGATCATTTGAGCCCTTAAAGAATGGAGTCATCACTTTCAAGGTACCACTGTGCCGGTTCTCATTCTTACTGACCATAAAAATCTCACATTCTTGTCTGAAGCTAAATACCTCTCTCCCAGAAGGGCACGATTGGCTTTTTTCTTGTCAAGTTTCAATTACATTGTCTTATTCTTACCCGGTACTAAGAACGCTTTGTCGCGACAGTTTTCCTCCACTTCCAAGTTGGAATCGGTTCCTGTGATTCCTCCTGATCGTATTCTGGCTACGGTTCGCACCAGTCTCACTTCTCCTTTGGGTGACAATTCTTGCCGCTCATGTCCATGCTCCTCCTGAGAAACCTTGTGACCGCTGTTTTATCCCTGAGAGTCTCCGTACTGCCGTGCTCTAGACTTACCATTCTCCCAAGGCTGCTGGTCACCCTAGGAAGAATCAACTCTTTTGGGTCATTTCCCAGCAATTCTGGTGGCCTAGTCTATGTGCTGATGTAGCCGCCTTCGTAGCCGCTTGTTCTGTGTGTGCTCAGAGTAAGACACCACAACACCTTCCAGTGGTCCTCCTACAACCCATACCCAATGGAGAAAGGCCTTGGACCCACCTGTAAATAGATTTCATTGTGGAGTTACCCAACTCTCAGGCCAACACAGTTATCCTTATGGTGGTTGATCGGTTCTCGAAAATGTCTCATTGTATTCCACTTTAGAGGTTGCCCACATCTAAGGAACTGGCTTCCATTTTTGCTCAGGAGATCTTTCGCTTACATGGGCTACCCCTGTCCGAGACGATCACCTTGGGTAGCCACCCAAGGTGATCGTCTCGGACAGGGGTAGTCAGTTTGTGTCCCGGTTCTGGTGAGCCTTTTGTACACAGTTGGGAATTCAGCTTTCTTTCTCCTCTGTGTATCACCCACAGTTCAATGTGGCCGCAGAATGAGCCAACCAGTCCTTGGAGCAGTTTCTACGTTGCTATATTTCTGACCATCATAACAACTGGTCAGACCTCTTACCTTGGGCAGAGTTTGCTCACAATAGTGCCTTAAATTCTGCTTCCCGATTGTACCTGTTTATGGCACACTATGGTTTCCAACCTTCCATGTTGCCTGACTCATTTGTTTAGCAGAGCTCCCTGCATCAGAGGAGCATCTCTGTGGTCTTCGTTCCACTTGGGCACAAGTCCAGGAGGCTTTGCAACATGCCAATGATAGGTACAGACTCCTTACTGACCGCAGAGCCTGCCTGCACTTTCCTGCCAGGTTGGGGACAGGGTCTGGCTGTCATCTCGCAACCTCAGACTTTGTGTTCCCTCTCTGAAGTTAGCACCTCTGTTTATTGGGCCTTTCCGTATTCTTCGCAGGATTAACCTAGTGGCTTACGCTTTAGACCTTCCTTCTAATATGCGTATTTCAAATGTATTCCATGTCGCCTTATTAAAACCTTTGGTCTGCAACCGCTTTACCACCTCAGTGCCATGTCCTCACCCAGTACAGGTTGAGAACCATGAGGAGTATGAAGTACAGTCCATTGTTGGCTCCCGTAGGCACATACAGTACCTGGTGCATTGGAAAGGGTACTGTCCGGAGGAACGCTCTTGGGTCTCATCCTCGGACGTACATGTTCCTGTCCGCCTCCGTGCTTTCCATAGACATTTTCCCCTCAAACCTGGTGGTTCTCAGAGGGGGAGGGGTCCTTGAGGAGGGGGTACTGTCAGGGCTGGGCTCAGCCCTTACTTCTCAGAGCAGGCCGCTCAGCTGTCGGTTAATTGCCAGCTCCAATCTTTTCCACAGTGACTCACCTGATGATGGTATCCTGTTCATCAGTTAATTAAGCTGTTCAGTTCAGTCCCTCTCTGCCTTTGCCTTGGTCAACACATCCAGAGACTCTCTCCTGTGTAACTGTAACTGACTATCCTTCCCGGTTACCGAACTCTGGCTATGATTTGACTACATTGCTCTGTTTACCTTTTACTAATATTATTATTATTAAACAAGTGTGATTTTAACTGCACTTCTGTCTCGGTCTGATTCATGGTTTCTGACAGCCTTCTCTCCCCATCTCCATCAATGAGCCTTCTATCCCCACCTCCCATCAATGGGCCTTGCTATCCCACCTCCATCAATGAGCCTTCCCTCCCCATCTCCATCAATGAGCCTTCCCTCCCCACCTCCATCAATGAACCTTCCCTCCCCACCTCCATCAATAAGCCTTCCCTCCCCACCTCCATCAATGAGCCTTCCCTCTCCACTTCCATCAATGAACCTTCCCTCCCCACCTCCATCAATAAGCCTTCCCTCCCCACCTCCATTAATGAGCCTTCCCTCCCCACCTCCATCAACGAGCCTTCCATCCCCACCTCCATCAATGAGCCTTCCCTCCCCACCTCCATCAATGAGCCTTCCTTCCCCTTCTCCATCAATGAGCCTTCACTCTCCACCTCCATCAATGAGCCTTCCCTCCCCATCTCCATCAATGAGCCTTCCCTCCGAACCTCCATCAATGAGCCTTCCCTCCCCTTCTCCATCAATGAGCCTTCCCTCTCCACCTCCATCAATGAGCCATGACCCTGTTTTTGGTTCAACGGTTTTCCTTCCTTGGACCGCTTTTGGTCAGTCCTGTCCACTGCAGACCGGGAACATTCCACAAGAGCTGCACTTTTGGAGTTGTTCTGAGCCAGTTGTCTAGCCATCACAATTTTTTGCCCTTGTCAAAGGTGCTCAAATCCTTACGCTTGCCCAATTCTTTCTGCTTTCAACACATCAACTTTACCTTAACTTCAGGAACAATGTGATCCCTTGCTGTCTACTATATCCCACCCACTTCCAGATGCCATTGTAACAAGATAATTAATGTTATTCATTTGACCTGTAGTTCACAAGGGGGGGTGCACTTTGGCCCTTTTGCCTTGGGTGCTAAGCACCTTGTCCTTATTTTATAGATCGGCCCACTAAAGTTTCCTGTTTTTGAAGATTTACATATGACAAAACACCTATTTTTTTTTATATTTCATTCTTAGAGCATGTCTGTCTTTATAAATACTGCCAATGTTATTATATGAAAGAATTGTTATTATTTTTATTATATGAAAGAAGACATTACTAGCATACTTTTTACATATTATTACTGCTATACATTGCACGCTTATAAGACATAGCTACCAATTGTACCTGCTTGTTGCAGGGCCGAGGGGTATATAGAAAAGGTGGTGGCACACAAAAGGTTCAGGACCTGCAACCTATGATACTAGGTAGTTCACACCTTTGGCCTTTTCACCCTGGGTGGCTTAGGACCTTGACTCAGTACTGCTTTGGGCTATGTTATATTTTATACATCGGCCCACTAAAACGTCATGTTTTTGAAGATCTACCCAAGATAAAACACCTATTTTAGAGACTGCAGACATGGTACAGGAGATGATCAGAGACTGCAGACATGGTACAGGAGATGATCAGAGACTGCAGACATGATACAGGAGATGGTCAGAGACTGCAGACATGGTACAGGAGTTGGTCAGAGACTGCAGACATGATACAGGAGATGATCAGAGACTGCAGACATGGTACAGGAGATGATCAGAGACTGTAGACATAGTACAGGAGATGATCAGAGACTGTAGACATAGTACAGGAGATGATCAGAGACTGCAGACATGATACAAGAGACAGTCAGAGACTGCAGACATGGTACAGGAGATGGTCAGAGACTGCAGACATGGTACAGGAGTTGGTCAGAGACTGCAGACATGGTACAGGAGATGATCAGAGACTGCAGACATGGTACAGGAGATGATCAGAGACTGCAGACATGGTACAGGAGACCATCAGAGACTGTAAACATAGTACAGTGGATGATCAGAGACTGCAGACATGGTACAGGAGATGATCAGAGACTGCAGACATAGTAGAGGACATGGTCAGAGACTGTAGACATGATACAAGAGACAGTCAGAGACTGCAGACATGGTACAGGAGATGATCAGAGACTGTAGACATAGTACAGGAGATGATCAGAGACTGCAGACATGGTAGGAGATGATCAGAGACTGCAGACATAGTAGAGGACATGGTCAGAGACTGTAGACATGATACAAGAGACAGTCAGAGACTGCAGACATGGTACAGGAGATGATCAGAGACTGTAGACATAGTACAGGAGATGATCAGAGACTGCAGACATGGTACAGGAGATGATCAGAGACTGCAGATATGATACAAGAGAAGGTCAGAGACTGCAGACATGGTACACGAGAAGGTCAGAGACTGCAGATATAATACAGGAGATGGTCAGAGACTGCAGACATAGTACAGGAGATGATCAGAGACTGCAGACATGATACAAGAGATGGTCAAAAACTGCAAACATAATACAGGAGATGGTCGGAGACTACAGACAAGATAGAATAGATGGTCAGAGACTGCAGACATGATACAAGAGACAGTCAGACACCGCAGACATGGTACAGAAGCTGGTCAGAGATTGCAGACATGATACAAGAGACGGTCAAAGGCTGTAGACATGATACAAGAGATGGTCAGAGACTGTAGACATGATACAAGAGACAGTCAGAGACTGCAGACATGGTACAGGAGATGGTCAGAGACTGCAGACATGGTACAGGAGATGGTCAGAGACTGCAGACATAGTACAGGAGATGATCAGAGACTGCAGACATGATACAAGAGACAGTCAGAGACTGCAGACATGGTACAGGAGATGATCAGAGACTGCAGACATGGTACAGGAGTTGGTCAGAGACTGCAGACATGATACAGGAGATTATCAGAGACTGCAGACATGGTACAGGAGTTGGTCAGAGACTGCAGACATGATACAGGAGATGATCAGAGACTGCAGACATGGTACAGGAGTTGGTCAGAGACTGCAGACATGATACAGGAGATGGTCAGAGACTGCAGACATGGTACAGGAGTTGGTCAGAGACTGCAGACATGATACAGGAGATGATCAGAAACTGCAGACATGGTACAGGAGATGATCAGAGACTGTAGACATAGTACAGGAGATGATCAGAGACTGTAGACATAGTACAGGAGATGATCAGAGACTGCAGACATGGTACAGGAGATGGTCAGAGACTGCAGACATGGTACAGGAGTTGGTCAGAGACTGCAGACATGGTACAGGAGATGATCAGAGACTGCAGACATGGTACAGGAGATGATCAGAGACTGCAGACATAGTACAGGAGATGATCAGAGACTGCAGACATGGTACAGGAGATGATCAGAGACTGTAGACATAGTACAGGAGATGATCAGAGACTGCAGACATGGTACAGGAGATGATCAGAGACTGCAGACATAGTAGAGGACATGGTCAGAGACTGTAGACATGATACAAGAGACAGTCAGAGACTGCAGACATGGTACAGGAGATGATCAGAGACTGTAGACATAGTACAGGAGATGATCAGAGACTGCAGACATGGTACAGGAGATGATCAGAGACTGCAGATATGATACAAGAGAAGGTCAGAGACTGCAGACATGGTACACGAGAAGGTCAGAGACTGCAGATATAATACAGGAGATGGTCAGAGACTGCAGACATAGTACAGGAGATGATCAGAGACTGCAGACATAGTACAGGAGATGATCAGAGACTGCAGACATAGTACAGGAGATGATTAGAGACTGCAGACATGATACAGGAGATGGTCAGAGACTGCAGACATGATACAAGAAAAGGTCAGAGACTGCAGATATAATACAGGAGATGGTCAGAGACTGCAGACATAGTAGAGGACATGGTCAGAGACTGTAGACATGATACAAGAGACAGTCAGAGACTGCAGACATGGTACAGGAGATGATCAGAGACTGTAGACATGGTACAGGAGATGATCAGAGACTGCAGACATGGTACAGGAGATGATCAGAGACTGCAGATATGATACAAGAGAAGGTCAGAGACTGCAGACATGGTACAAGAGAAGGTCAGAGACTGCAGATATGATACAAGAGAAGGTCAGAGACTGCAGACATGGTACAAGAGAAGGTCAGAGACTGCAGATATAATACAGGAGATGGTCAGAGACTGCAGACATGATACAAGAGAAGGTCAGAGACTGCAGATATAATACAGGAGATGGTCAGAGACTGCAGTTCCTATGGACATTAGTAGATAATGGCCGATTGGCCTTCTCACCTGACCCAGCGATGGTTCCTCTGATCAGGAGTAAGCTCACTCTGAATTGCCCGTGGTGACTCCGCTGGGTAGCACCCAGATCTGTATTCTGGCAATGACTCCATTCCTTTCTCCGCCAGGGATGGCACCAGGCTGTGTGGCTTTCCCTCTGGCTCCTGTATCTCTCTCTCTCCCATTCAGCTGAGCCTGCTGTGTGGACTGCAGTTTCCGTGTTACAGTGGGGCTGCCAGTCCTCGGGACTACATGTCCCACAAACCTCTTCTCCTTTTTCTATTCTATTTTTCCCTGGCTGATATGAAGGCGGGGGAAGAAACATAGTGGGAGGCTGTGCTGGCCACCGCCGCTCACTAGTATAGCAGTGCACGTGCGGAGGAGAGGGAGAGGGAGGGGAAGGGGCGAAAGAAGAGCCTGCAGCTGCAGTGACGTCACTAGGGTTGGTGTCACCAGGTGCGGTATTACATGGTGTCACCCTCCTTCCACCAACTTTAGTCACCCCTCAGTACAGATCTCCCTCCACTAAGTATAGACCCCCACTAAGTATAAACCCCTCTCTCAGTACAGACCCCCCTTCATCAGTATAGACCCCCCCAGGACAAACCACCCACACTCCATTAGTAGACCCCCACCAGGACAACCCCCCCTCCATTAGTACAGATCCCCCCAGGACAAAGCCCCCCTTCATTAGTACAGACCCCCCCAGGACAACCCCCCTCCATTAGTACAGACCCCCCCAGGACCACCCCCCTCCATTAGTACAGACCCCCAGGACAAACCCCCCCTCTATTAGTATAGACCCCCAGGACAAACCCCCCTCTATTAGTACAGACCCCCTAGGAGAACCCCCCTCCACTAGTACAGACCCCCACAGGACAAATCCCCCCTTCATTAGTACAGACCCCCCAGGACAACCCCCCCCTCCATTAGTACAGACCCCCCCAGGACAAACTCCCCCTCCATTAGTACAGACCCCCCAGGACAAACCCTCTCCATTACTACAGACCCCCCAGGAAAACCCCCCCCTCCACTAGTACAGACCCCCACAGGACAAATCCCCCCTTCATTAGTACAGACCCCCCACCAGGACAAACCCCCCTCCATTAGTACAGACCCCCCACCAGGACAAACCCCCCTCCATTAGTACAGCCCCCCCCAGGACCCCCCCTCCATTAGTACAGACCCCCCGGACAAACACCCCCCTCCATTAGTACAGACCCCCCCAGAACAACCCTCCTCCATTAGTACAGACCCCCCAGGACAAACCCCCCCTCCATTAGTACAGACCCCCAGGACAAATCCCTCCATTAGTACAAACCCCCAGGACAAATCCCCCCTCCATTAGTACAGACCCCCCCAAGACAACTCCCCCTCCATTAGTACAGACCCCCCAGGACAACCCCCCCATTAGTACAGACCCCCAGGACAACCCCCCATTAGTACAGACCCCCAGGACAACCCCCCCATTAGTACAGACCCCCCAGGACAACCCCCCCATTAGTACAGACCCCCCAGGACAACCCCCCCATTAGTACAGACCCTCCAGGACAACCCCCCATTAGTACAGACCCCCCAGGACAACCCCCCCATTAGTACAGACCCCCCAGGACAACCCCCCATTAGTACAGACCGCCCCCCCAGGACAACCCCCCATTAGTACAGACCGCCCCCCCAGGACAACCCCCCCATTAGTACAGACCCCCAAGGACACCCCCCCATTAGTACAGACCCCCCAGGACAACCCCACATTAGTACAGACCGCCCCCCCAGGACAAACCCCCCATTAGTACAGACCGCCCCCCCTGGACAACACCCCCATTAGTACAGACCGCCCCCCCAGGACAACCCCCCCATTAGTACAGACCGCCCCCAGGACAACCCCCCCATTAGTACAGACCGCCCCCCCAGGACAACCCCCCCATTAGTACAGACCCCCCCCCAGGACAACCCCACATTAGTACAGACCGCCCCCCCAGGACAACGCCCCCATTAATACAGACCGCCCCCCCAGGACAACCCCCCCATTAGTACAGACCGCCCCCCCAGGACAACCCCCCCATTAGTACAGACCGCCCCCAGGACAACCCCCCCATTAGTACAGACCGCCCCCCAGGACAACCCCCCCATTAGTACAGACCGCCCCCCCCAGGACAACCCCCCCATTAGTACAGACCGCCCCCCCAGGACAACCCCCCCATTAGCACAGACCGCCCCAGGGACAAACCTCCCTCTATCAGTACAAACAGACACATTAACACCCGGGCAGCAGCTAGAGAGGACAGTGTGCAGCCGTGAACAGATCGAGACCTCAGCTCAGGCATCAGCTTAGGCGGGAGTGAGAGACAGCGGATGAGAGAGAACCTGTGTCAGGCTGCCGGCACGGGCCGCCCCCCCTCTCCACTCCCCCCAGCGAAGTCACAGCGTGGCTGGTCTCTCTCAACACAGAGACCAGCCGCTCCGATCTCCGGCGGCTGCTCTCCTCTGACAGGAGGAGGAGGGGGGACAGGCTCTAGCAATGTAAAGCACAGCGGCGCCGGCGCGGCCGCTCCGCGGCGGTGAGCTGCTGCGGACAGAGCTACTTCTGGACACGGAGGGGAGGAGGAGGAGGGAAGGGAGCACTCTGGCGCTTCAGCGCCCCCACCTCTCTGGCGCCTGGGTGCACTGCACCCCGTGCACCCGCCTGGGACCGGCCCTGCATTGACACAATGAGTTGCCATTCATTTTGAATGACAACCCTGTGAAACCCGCCAATGTTATTATATGAAAAAAAGACATTACTGGCATACTTGTTATATATTTTTATTACTATACATTGCAGGTATGTAAGACATAGCTACCAATTGTACCTGCTTGGGGCTGGCCAAGGGATAGATAGAAAAAGTGGTGGTGCACAAAAGGGCAGCTCCTGGGGTAGAGGGGGTGGTGGGGTGCACACCAGTGGCTGCCGGTGGTAATTTTTTTTGGGGGGGGGGGGCGACACCCAGTAACGCCCGGTTGGCGCGCGGGTCAGGTGCACTTACCCCATCTATGCAGCGCTTTACCGATGGCTTCCCTTGCTCCTCTGCGGTGGCGACGGCTCTCGTATATCGCGATATGCTATTGAATTTGTTGCATAGAAAATATTTAGTTTTTTTTAGCCCATTGTGACAGACCTAATCAGGATAGATGCTTTTGGAGAGAACTAGGAGCAAGCCTCTTACCCACTGACTTTGGGCCCTGGTATTTAGGGGAACACTGCTCTTTGGGAGGTGTGTGCCTGGGGGACCCTTGAAGTGGTCTTGTTTATAATTCAAGTTCACGTCTCCCTGACACACACAGGCTCTGGGAACTGGAGGATCCATGTACATACTTGGGGGCCTCTATACCTCAAACCGGCAATGACTGTAGATGTTAATGCAATCCGCTCAAACCACTGGGGTCCCCTGCCATAATGTGTTTGTTGTAAGTAGGTCTCCTGCTATAGTCTGTTCATGAAGGTGTTATGTGTCTTTGCCTCATTGTATATTTCATCATTATCAGGAGCGGACTGACAACTCATGGGGCCCCTGGGCAATAGGAGATTATGGGGCCCCCCAGGCAATCAGAGATTATGGGGCCACACAGTATACACACAGTATACAATCACACAGTATACACACTATAGACAGACATGTTTCTATTGGCTGAGAGGGCACTGGAGAGGTGGGGCAGCTATAATTTTGGGATTTTTAGACCAAAAGGATATCGGTAAGGGACATTTCAGAGACAGATGTAAAAAAAAACACAGATTTTTACATACTGTCCCTGGTTTTACTGAGGCTGGCAACCCTGATGGGGCCCCCTAGTGGCCCGGGGGCCCTCGGGCAGTGCCCGAGTGGCCGAATGGTCAGTCCGCCCCTGATCATTATGTGTCTTCTCGGTGTGTATTCCCATTGTCCTATTGTTTCTGTCTACAGTATTTGCTAGTATTGTCCCCTCCACCTGGGCTGGTTTAAGTGCCTACTTAATTAGCTCATGTTAAGTATATTATTATTATTATACAGTATTTATATAGCGCCAACAGTTTACGTAGCGCTTTAAAACATGAGGGTAGACAGTACAAATACAATACACTTTGATACAGTAGGAATCAGAGGGTCCTGCTCCTTAGAGCTTGCAATCTAATAGGGAAGGACAATCTAAGAGGGAAGGACAATCTAGGAGGGAAGGATATCACTATAAGTTATTAGTTGCTAGAGGGGGGAGTAGCATCGTTTATGTTGGTTGTTCCTTAGTTATGTTAATTATATTCCTGTATACAGATTGTATTGTTAGGGTAATGTGATCAGGAGGGGAATGTCCTCCTGTGGGGTATAAAGTATGGGTCTGAGTTTCAATAAACTCAATAATTATCTCTCTCTCTCTCTCTCTCTCTCTCTCTCTCTCTCTCTCTCAGTCATACTAGAGGATGTTTTATAACATATTAAGTGTAATATTAAAAATGTATGTTTGAAAAAACATTGTTGCAATCACAAAAATACGCTAATACCCACAAAAGCCGAAGAAGCCGAAAAAAGGGACCCTATCTATCAATAATATATTGTGTCAGTCTGAAAGGTAAGATTGTAGATTTATTGGGTCCAATCTAAATCTGGAAGATCAGACTGACACAATATATTATTGATAGATAGGGTCCCTTTTTTCGGCTTCTTCGGCTTTTGTGGGTATTAGCGTATTTTTGTGATGGCAACAATGTTTTTTCAAACATACATTTTTAATATTACACTTAATATGTTATAAAACATCCTCTAGTATGACAGAGAGAGAGAGAGAGAGAGAGAGAGAGAGAGAGAGAGAGAGAGAGAGAGAGAGAGAGAGAGAGAGAGAGAGAGAGAGAGAGAGAGAGAGAGAGAGAATTCTCTTCTCTCTTCTCATTTAGATGTGTTTAGAATAGTTGGATATCATTTTTTTGTCTATTTTGCATACACATCTATACATGTTTCTCATGAACATATCTTTTTATCTCCAGCTCTCTGATATTATCACACAATGTGTATTTCGTAAGTTTCATTTCTTTATGTTTGTATGTTTCAGGAATTAATATCCATTTTTGGGTTGTTGTTGGTTCCCACTTTTATGTGTGCACTGTAATGGAAATTAATGATTTTTTAATCAATTCATGAATTTATCATTTATTTAATATTAACATCACTACAGACACTTTTCTCAGTACTTCTCTGTGTATTGGTTCTGGCCTACGTGTGTTTTCTCGTCCCACAGGTGCATCCTATTTTTTGGGATTTCAAGAACCAATGGTGCAGAAGGTGTGGTCATCCAATTTTCTGATTTTGATTGATTCCCCTTTATATGCACTTGGTTGGTTTTTGTTAGATTAGCTATGAGTAAGCATCATTTGATGTGAAACGCGTTAGCCATTTGATCCCTGTTTCATCCACTTTTTGATGTGACTGTATTTTGGATTTTTATGTGTTTTTGCAAATAAAGATGCCTTTTCTATGAAGTGCTGATCCATGGTGTGCTGGCGAAGATGTACTTCTGTTTGATGCTTCCAGAACCCAACTGGTAATCGTTACAGCACCCGTTAATGCTCTATTGCCGTTTGTCCGGGAACGTGTGCGACTGGAATATCGAATTGACCGATTCTCTATGAAGTGCGGTGGTCCAGGATCCTTTTCCCTCTTCCGTCATGCCCATGCAGCCATTTTATTTTCTCCCGGCACTGAAACTTACATGGAAAAATATTCCCCAGTAGCCACAAAGGACTTAAGGCCACTTTATTTGCAGAAAACGCCTTTTGCAATAACATCATCAGTTTGCTGTGCATAGCCTTTGAAGAGAATAAAGCTGTGGGAGGGGCTTAGCAAGCCCTGTTCACTGCGGGCAGCCTGCAGAAAACTACAGGAGAGGGGGCAGCAGTGAGCGGTCTTTATTACAGGAAGTCTCAGACTGGATTACTGCACAGATCTCAGAATGCACAGAATATACAAAGCTCACTGAGATTCAAGAAGAATTTGCATGGAGAATGGATTTAGATTCTTGCTGATCGCGGAGTTAAGTTTTAATGTCCATGACAACATATTACTCCTACAGAAATACCACAGCCCATGTACATGTACCACCCTCTAGTGGTACTAGGATGTGCACAGTTTGATTGCTCTGTAGTGTAGGAAAATGTAAGCAGGCTTGGCAGGTACTTGCAGGTGTGTGCTTGATTCCCGGGCTGGCAGAAAGCCAGGGAGAGCTGGGTGACTCACAGGCAGCATCACTGAGACCTCCCACTTCTTTCCAGAACATGCTAGAATCTTCTGGAAAGGGAGGTGGAGGGTTGAGGTGGAGCTGCCTGGACTATTCTGAGGGCCCTGACCAATCCCCAACCTGGATTGGCAGGGGCAGGCCTCCTCCAATACTCAAGGTCAGCCCAGCTGGGGAGGAGTTTTGATCGGGTGGAGGATGGAGATGGAGTGTTAGGCATTCATGGCCTTTGAAGAAGCTCCCCAGTCTGGGGGTGTTGTGACCTTGGGCCTGGGCTTGGGTGCAGACGGGACCCTTTTAAAACCAACAGAGGTGTCCTGACCAGGAGGCACAGGAGGAACAAGAGAGGCCAGCAGGAGAACCCTGCTGGGCAAGTCTTCAGGAGTTCCACAGAGGCAGACAAGAGGGCTGGTGAGTGTTTTCTCACAGTCAGGAGAACTGGGGAGGCACGCCTGAGAAGACTGGGAGAGTGCAGTCTGGGATGGGGGCAGAGCCAGTGGAGTGGACTGTGGTGGCACGGGCAGTGGAGAGAGGCAGCTGCAGCCAGGAGGGCTGGCAGGGCCTGAAGATGTGGTGCTGGGATCAGTAGCCACGTGGACAGCTAGCATTAGGACTACCACCATTTTTGCTACACCATAGGTGCCCATGGTCACTGCCTGCAAAGGGCGTTTGCTAAGGCCTGGCTGGGCCAGTGTCAGGCCTAAACTATATTGCTAGCTGATCCTGGGAGTGTAACCAAGTCATGTGCTGGAGCTGGAAGTGAGGAGGTGTATATACAAGGAGTGTATATAGTTGAAGTCCCAATTCTTTATCTCTTCAATCAAGTGGGCACCCCATACTTACCCTTACCCCATCCAAGTTTAATTCCCCTCAATAAAACTTAAAAATAAAGTACAAGGACTGCTTCTTGACTTCTGAGTGTTTGAAGATTGTGTGCCTGGCTGTGCAGGGTGAGAGACGGACCACAACTACCAGCAGCCATTACGGGGTACCGCTACATACATAATAATAAAGGCACCTATAGGTTTTAGGCAGCCCATATATTATGATTTTTTTTTTTGTCCAATCAGCGGGTTAAAAGGAAAAAAAATTAAGCGGATTCCCTCATCCACACATTTGCTGTGGATAGGGGAATCCTCCCCACTGTGCTATCGTATTCTGACACCGAGGAAACTTCCCCACTGTGGATCGACAAATTCACTTGCTTACAAACAGCTAGCCCATACATGCCATATGTAAAAAAAAATGTGTTTGCGCTGCTAAACTAATAACCACTAATAGATCTGTGTTATTATGTGTTAGTTACATGTGAATAACAGCATAAAAATAATAAATAGTAGACTCCACGTGAACCAATCCAGTGCATGTCAAAAAACAAAAAATAAGAGATGAAGTTAAAAAAAAAAAATCGAAAAAATAATTCCCAACAGTTTTTGAATATTTTGAAAATATAATGTGCATACAGGTAAGGCTCTTTACCAGTGGTGGCTGGTGGCGATTTTTTTTTGGGGGGGGGGGCACCCCCCCCGTAACTTACCCCATTGGTTGCAGGCGGGCGGGCTCCGAAAGGCAGTGGGCAGTGGCCAGGTTGTGGGCTCCTATAGGCGGGTTGCGTTCTCCTACAGCCGGCGGCGGGTTGCAGGCTCCTATGGGCGGTGGGCAGTGGCTCCTGTGTCCTCTCTGCATCATGGCAGCTTCCGTCGTTGCAGCTCCTCCCTTCTCTTCCTAGGTGTCCAATAGGATTGCCTGTCCTTTTAGCCAATCGGGTGACCGGTGCCAAAAGCCGCTTCCTGATTGGCCGGGAGGAGGATCAGTGTTACAACAGCGAATATTGATTCGTTGTCGTAACACGCCTGGGTGGGCTCGGCGCGCACTCTCTGCGACCCGAGCCCGCCCTATATTGAAGCCTATTGGAGCCTCTGGCTCTAATTGGTGCCTGAGAAAAAACAACCCCTCCGCATTGGAATCCATGTCCTGAAAGGGGCCGGACTCATGGATAGGCGGCGATCAGGGCCGTCTTTAGTGCAGGGCAAATGGGGCACTTGCCCTGGGCCCAATCTTTGTTGGGGGGGCCCGCGTCACCCGTGAATTGGGGCCCCGATGATAGCTTTGCAGAGCGCACAGAGGACACGGGAGGCTGTATTCCCGCGCTAGCCAGCTGACAGGGGGAGGGGCTGGGAGCTCCACTGATGCTTGGACTTGTGTCTTTTTTCAACCTCACCTACTATGTAACTATGACATATAGGCACCAGCAGAGAGCGGGGGGCTGTTCTGCATGTGTTTATAGACACCCACAGTGTGGCTCAGGATCGAGCCCACATGAGTGTCCACATAGCAAGCGGTATGCTATGGGGGCACTCAGCGGGAGGGGGGGAGCGGAGCCAAGAGCACCAGCTGAGAACCTCTAGAAGAGGAGGAAGAGGTCTGCTCTGTGCAAAGCCGTTGCACGGAGCATGTAAGTGTAACATGTTAGGTATAAAAAAAAAAGAAAAAAAATTTACAATCACTTTAAGTAAACCATTTAAAAAATGATTATTCTTCTACCACCGTCTCCCTAAGAGAGATGCTAATTTTTAGCTTGATTCTTTTCTCAGCACAGCAGAGTTCGGATGAAGCGGGCGAGGACCACAGCTATTTTCCGTGTAGCGTTGAATCCTAAAATAAAATTTCCTCCCACAACAAAACGTAGAAGAGCAGCTGTGATGGATCCTAAAATTAGTAACAGCCATTTCTTTACTTAAGAACCTTAAATAACTTCAGAGGATGTGTGGGTGGCGATACGTTGCTCATCGGACCCGCGTGGAGAACCGCATTGTGGCAGCAGCTCCAGAGCAGTTCCATCTTTGGCATTGAAGTTCCTGACCTGGATGAGTGGCCCCAGCTGGGTTACACAATACCAAGTGCTCTCATTTGCACCCGTAGATTCAACTGTCTCTTTAGCATAGAATGACTTTCAGTGTCATCTCGCTCAGGTAACACAGGAACAGACACGCTGGATAACATATGTCAGATTCAACACTTCTTCCTGAAGAACAATTCTCTGCTTAACACTTTCTGGTAACACGTGTGGGAACATAAGTTTCAATAATTAGAACATTTTCTCTTTAACCACTTCATCTCTCGTACCTTTATAACCCCTATGGGGGCCCAAGCAATTTTTACGTTTCTTCCATGGCCCTCTTTACCCCTCAGGGGAGTGGCCCTTTAATTTGGGTAGCACTGCCTCCAAAGGAGCCACTTGGTAATCTGGGTTCTCTATTCCGGAAAAACACCCTCAGCCCCTCAAACACACCTGGTTGAGTGAAAGTTACGGCCAGGGGCGGAGTGACAACAATGGGGCCCCCAGGCAATAGAAGATTATGGGGCCCCCAGGCAATAGATTATGAGGCCACACAGTATACACACAATATACACACACAGTATAAACACACAGACTACACATACACACACTGAAAAGGTACTGGAGAGGCAGGGCAGCTATAATCTTGGGATTTAAAAAAAAACACACATTTTTACATACTGTCCCTGGTTTTATTAAGGCTGGCAACCCTGATAGGGCCCCTTAGTGGCATAGGGCCCTCGGGCAGTGCCCAAATGGTCAGTCCGCCCCTGGTTATGGCACGCTCTTACAGGAACACAAATGTTCATACATTTAACGCGTCTGTGGATTAGCAACAGGTAATAGACAAAAAACTGTTTAGTGGTAAATGAAATAATGTATTTGTACGGGTTAGAGTAGATGGTGGTTTGAGCATAAATGAACACAGAGGGTAGGTTCCGATACAGTCCACTAGACAGTATAATCACTATGCCAAGGTAACTTAGAATAGAGTTTTGTACCACAGGACTGGAATTTAAAGTCAGCAATTAACAGCGTGTATAAGCATTACCTGCAATGTAATAATAATACTATAATTAGTCTAGAGTGCACTCTAGGAGAATGGCTAGGATATGGTGCAATGTCCCCTGAGAGGTACCACTTAGCATAAGCAATAGGTGAAGGTCTCTGTGTAGCCAGGGCCATCTTTAAGGCAGGGCAAAAGGGGCAGCTGCCCTGGGCCCTGTCATTGTTGTGGGGCCCAAAGCAGCTGCCTCATATTTGCCAACTATCCTGGTTTAAATTCCCTTGTTCCTTGAAGTTTAGTTCTGTGCTATGTCCCAATATCTCAGTGTGAAGTGAATGCTGCCCAGCTCTGCCCTATTGTTGTGTACAGAGGACTCACCTGCAGACCCTGTGTTTACATGTAAATAACGGCATTAATATGTAAATAGCGGCGGCATTCATATGTACATAGCGGCGGCCGGCGGCATTGATATGTAGCACTAACTCACGGTGGAGCTGCTGGTTTAAGTGGGTCTGTTATCTTCACTCTGCTTCCCTCTGTTTCACCGGCACCGGGTCTAGGGTTCTGTTGAGTTTACCTCTGGACGACACACGCACCAACACTGGAGTACGTTTTCAATGTTTTATTAAACACTTGACTTAGGAAATAGCAGGAAAGAGGTGGAAAGGAAACTGCAGAAGAAACTCAAACATCTTCTTGTAGGGTTCTTTTGACAAATGTCCTGGTAGAATTCAGATATTGTATGGAATGCGCTCCCCTCGTGGGACACACTCCTTGCTCGCCTGGATAGGCCTCTCTCACCAGCCTAGCAGCCAGTACGCAGCACTAATCAAAGTCTCTGCCACAGACTTGCTTGGGAACAAAATCCATACGATTCTCTGCCACAGGATGTATCAGATTCTCTGTAATGAATGTCAGTCACAGTGCCTGAACCTTTAAGCCAACCCGGCAACACTATGCTGTATAGTTACTTCCGGATACGTCCTCCAACCGAGTCACCAGGCCCCTCTATAGACCAGCACGCTGTGTGATCTCTCCAAGATGGGTCCTCCCCTGGGATCTCCTCGGTTGTCCAGCTTCATTACACAGGACCGACAGCTCAGGGCCATTCCTCGGCCGCAGTGGTAGGCCCCAGACAAGCCTCTGGACCCACCCCTGCGCCGCTGTATCGTGGGCCTCCGGATTGGAGGACCACGAGGTAGCTCCTTAACGCATACCTGTCAGCCAGGAGGGCCAGCAGGTGGCTTAAAAACGAACCCAGAAATATGGCGTCTGTCCCATAAATACCCTCACCCAGAATGCAACTCGGAGGACCACCTCCACCGAGTTGTCTCTGGAACAGAAGAGCATCCATACGCTTCGACACGTTGCCTTTCCAACACTAACCAGTGATAACAGCGACACCCACCGGTCAGCACGGAAACACACACAACATCAGCCAAGCTGAAACAGAGGCAAACTTAACCTTCCTAACGGACAAGTTACTAAATTTACCTAACATGTGGTAGGTTGCAAATCTACCAGCGCTACAGATATATAAATAAATGCAGCATTCATCTGTATATCATGCCCCCCTGAGGTCATATCCACCATCACCTATACTGACTTCTGCCCACTGGGGGGGTAAAGGGGCATGCTTGAAAGTCCTGCCTACAACTGCGGTCATTAATCCTAACATCAGCCTGTTCTGCGAATGGCTTGGTGTACAATCCTTTCATTCACACTAGTGGCCAGTGTAAAAGTTCCCCTTACATTGGTGGTCAGTGTAAATCCCTCCTTACATTGGTGGTTACTGTGAATGCTTCTAATACATTAGTGGTCAGTGTAAACCCCTATTACATTAGTGGTCAGTGTAAACCCCTATTACATTAGTGGTCAGTGTAAACCCCTATTACATTAGTGGTCAGTGTAAACCCCTATTACATTAGTGGTCAGTGTAAACCCCTATTACATTGGTGGCCAGTGTTGAAACTCCTCTTTATATTGGTAGTCGGTAAAAAAAAAATCAGCATTGCCATTGCTCACACTCTCCCCTCCCCCCAACACTGCCACTGATCCCAGGAGTTCTAGGATCCCTAGGAGTTTTCTGTCTATTGATGAATCCCCTCACCCCCCCAGTCCATGGTGTGCAGGCAGTGAGGAAATGATGTGCAGTAACCTCTAGCAACTAGATAGTGAGCAGTATTGATGTACAGTAGTCTCTACCAACCAATCAACAAGCAGAAATCATGTGATGTAGCCTCTAGCAACTAATCAGTGAGCCGCAATGTGTGCTGTAACCTCTAGCAACCAGTCAGTAAGTGGTAATGATATGCTGTAACCTCTGGCAACCAATCACAACCGCTGCCTGATCTGATACAGTAAACTGATTTTGAGTCTATTGTCTCAGAGCGGGTGGAGAGCAAAATTGCATGAAATTGGGTGCCCAAGAAAATTTTTTGCCCAGGGTCCAATTAATATTAAAGACGGCCCCCTTATGTAGCAGCTGTAAAGGGGCAGTCTTTTGTCCTAACTCTTCAGCTGGCTAGTGTTGGGGCCCAATTGTACCATCAGTGCACATGTAAATAGTCCCAGTCAAGCCTGCAGGCAGCATTAAGGCTACTAGATGGACATATGGTCAGTTACTAAAAGGCTCATTCTTTCCAGCAGCGGATAGTAAATACGCATAGCAGCAGCTCACCGGTCCCAGCAATATTTCAGCTCACCATCTGGTCACACACAGCAATCAGTCCACTCTTTGCTCTGCACCCAAGTGTCTCTGGCTGTGGGCACACTGGAACTAGCAGCAGTGATGGTGCACACTGAACAACAGTGTCCTCTCCAGCGGGTTCCCTCATGGCAAGAGGATACTATGTCCTCTACAGCCTGACAAAAAGCAGCTCTTTCTCTTCCTCCTGGCAATCTCTCTCTCTCTCTCTGGGAAATGCAGTTCAAAAGCTCTTCATTACAGTAGAGTCCCTCTCCTCTGGACTACAGTTCCCACAGTGCAGTGCTGTCTGACTCTCAGTCTATTGAACTTTTTCTTCTCAGCAGCTCTCTTCGCTTGCTGATATAGTGTATAGCTGTTAATCAGTTCAACACCACAGGGCAGGAGCTACAAAGAGAAGCTCACTGACGGGCACCGCTCTCTGCTCAGACTGGAGGGGGAGAACTGAGGGTTCTCAGTGAAAAAATAATACTCCAGCTAGTTTGAGGTCATTCTTGATCTTGGCTTAATATTGAAAATACTGTCCTCCTCAACCTTATCCACACCTTTCATGTATTTCAATCGTGTTCCCCTTTTCCTTTTATCCTCAAGACTCAATATTAGGTTCCTGTAGTCTCTTGATATGCTTCATCCCTTTCACCACTGTTGTTGCCTGTCCCTGTACTCAACTTATCTTATCAATCTATTTTTGTAGGTGAGGTCTCGAGAACTGGACACCATATTCTAAATGAGGTCTGACTAAAGATCTATATAGGAGGAATCCCGGACCTCCTTCCTTCTGCTGGTGATCCCTCTAGTGATATAAATATCTATATAGAGCAGTGGTTCTCAACTGCTGCCAGCAGGACCTACTAACAGGCCAGATTTTAAGTATTACCTTGGGGAGATGCAGACTAGAATACTGCATTCACTGAGCAGCAACTGATATCACCTGTGATTGTTTTTCAGTTATCTTGCAAACCTGGCCTGTTACTGGGTCCTGAGGACAAGAGTTGAGAACCACTGATATAGAGGAATCAGGACCTCCTTCCTCCTGCTGATGACCTCTCTAGTGATATAAAGTTCTATATAGAGGAATCAGGACCTCCTTCCTCCTGCTGGTGACTCCTCTAGTGATATAAAGATCTATATAGAGGAATCAGGACCTCCTTCCTCCTGCTGGTGGTTCCTCTGGAGATATAAAGATCTATATAGAGGAATCAGGACCTCCATCCTCCTGCTAATGACCCCTCTAGTGATATAAAGATCTATATAGTCGAATCAGGACCTCCTTCCTCCTGCTGGTGACCCCTCTAGTGATATAAAGATTCATATAGAGGAATCAGGACCTCCTTCCTCCTGCTGGTGACCCCTCTAGTGATATAAAGATCTATATAGTCGAATCAGGACCTCCTTCATCCTGCTGGTGATCCCTCTAGTGATATAAAGATCTATATAGAGGAATCAGGACCTCCTTCCTCCCGCTGGTGACCCCTCTAGTGATATAAAGATCTATATAGTCGAATCAGGACCTCCTTCCTCCTGCTGGTGACCCCTCTAGTGATATAAAGATCTACAGTATATAGAGTAATTGGGACCTCCTTCCTATCGATGATGACCCCTCCAGTGGTATAAAGATCTGTATAGAGGAATCAGGACCTTCTTCCTCTTGCTGGTTATCTCTCTTGTGAACAAAGATCAGTCCTGGGACAGGTTCGTCTAGTGCCCAGAACAATTGTGCTTAACTGTGCCTCTCCCCCATTGTTAATGCATGCCCTAGAATAGGTTTACAACTATTAGAATAGTTTTTGCAGATCTATAAAGAGGAATCAGGACCTCCTTCCACCTGCTGGTGACCCTTCTAGAGGTATAAAGATCTATATAGAGGAATCATGACCTCCTTCCTCCTGCTGGTGACCCCTTTGGTATTATACCCCATACCCAATATTATAGGTATCTCCTCTGGTTACCATTTATTATAACATTCAACTTCCCCTTCTCTCTTCCCCTTTCCCACGACAGAATGGCGATCATGTTCCAACCCTCCATTCCCTTTCCTGCTCTTATAGGTATAAATATGGTCTCATAAATGCTTCCCTGGTGAAGAATATAAACAGGAAAACCATATTATGTAATCTTTTTAATAAAACATGAATATAAAAGAGTAAAGAATATTACACTTGCATTCCCCTAACCCTTATAATACTCATTGTACTCACCCAAACAAGGACAGCTACAGATACACTTCACTGATGCGTTTCACCAATAAAATGATTTTTGGAAGGGAAAGTTCCAGTCTAATTTGATGAGCACAATCACATGTGGGGAGCACTTTAAATAGGATTGTGGAGTATGGAAGATATTGGAGACTTTTTAATAGAGTTTGGGGTTGATTTACTCAAACTGGAGAGTTTTTTTGCTGGGATACCCAGAAGCTGTTTGCTTCATTTGGTGGGTGGAATTTTATTTGGCACTTAGGGGTTGAGTTTACTAAAAATGTAGCGTGCAAAATCTGGTGCAGCTCTGCATAGAAACCAATCATCTTCCAGCTTTTTAATTTTGTCAAAGCTTAATTGAACAAGCTGAAGTTTGAAGCTGATTGGCTACCATGCACAACTGCACCAGGTTTTGTATTCCTCATTTTTTTACAAATCAACCCCTTTATTACTATTTTTGTGTGATACATTGACGATTTATGTTTGATTTGGGGTCAAACATTGAAGTGATATTGTGTATATATTTATTTATTGCATTGAAGCTAAAGGTTTGATTTGGGGTGATACAATGTTGTAACACTGTATCAGGGCTGGGACGGGGGTTGGGCTGGAGGGACGGCTGCCCTGGGCACTGTGTTGTCATGTGAGGTGGGGGCGCTGCAAGAAGATTGAGGGCGAGGGGCTCTGTGTTGGGAGGGGGAATCTAGGAGGAGTAATTTAGGGGGTTGTGCTAGGAGTGGTGATTTGGGGGGGGGGGTTGTGTTGTGAGGGGGATGGGAGAAGAGTATTTGTGCTAGAAGGGGGGGTTTGTGCTAGAAGAAGTGATATGGTAGAAGGGGGAGGGGAATTGTGCTAGGAGGGTAATTTTGTTTGTTTCGGGCAGATTGGAGCTAGTAGTGATGACTGGGGGGGGGTATTTGTGCTAGGAAGGGAAATTGGGGGGGGGGATTTGTACTAGGAGGGGGGATTGGGAGGGGGATTCATGCTGGGAGGGGGAGGGAGAAGTTGTATACTCGGAGGGGAAATTTGAGGGGTAGAGGATTTGTGCTAGGAGGGGTGATTTTTTTTTTGGAGGGGGTCATTTGTGCTGGGGGTATTTGGGAAACGGGGGACTGAGATTTGTGCTGGGAGGGGAATTTCAGCAGGGGGGTGAATTTGTACTGGGTGGAGGGGGATTTATGCTGGGGGGTAAGCATGCAGATGTGTGCTCAATTTTTTTGGGGGGGATGGAGGGTTTGCTGACACATAATGCACATACATCTTGGGCAGCACAGGTTTGATTGCTTACTCTGCTTTCTGGAGAATTGCGACTTGTTTTGAAACATAGATGTGGAGCAAGGCAAAGGGGCAGCATGAATATTTATACAGCAATGGCCAACCCCTGGGAGGGTGGCCCAGATGGCTGCTGGGAGTCTGTATAAATACTCCCAGACAGAGAGCACCCAGGTAGGTCTTTTTCCTTGGAAGGAGATCACAGCCTGGGGGGGGGGTCTAGTTTCCCTCTTAGGCAACCCTGCTGCCTGGGCTAGCTAAGTGGCCTGGATGCTGAAAGTTATAGAAAACTGACTGATGGGGTGTCATCTGAGGATCTAATAACTGATACAAAGACAAAGCTGTGTGTCAGAAACCATAAAATCAGGCTGAGACAGAGGTACAGTTAAATCACACTTGTTTAATAATAAAAGTAAAAAGAACTAACGTAGTCAAAACATAGCCAAATTTCAGTAAACGGAACAGATAGTCAGCCAAGCCAGAAGTCAGGGATCAATGTAGTGGAACTGTAAGCAGGATCTGGAGCCAGAAGGGATGTCGGCAAAGCAAGTCTTGAACAGGATCGGAGGAGATAGTTTCTGTGATGTTGACCAAGGCGAAGGCAGAACTCCTCTGGACTAGATGGCTTAAGTAGGCAGAAATGACGAGCAGGATATCATCAACAGGTGAGTAACTGTGGAGAGATAGGAGCTGGCAATTAGCCAACAGCTGAGTGCCCAGCTCAGAGAAGGAAGGGCTGAGCCCAGCCCTGACACTGTGCCGCTCCAGGTGGGAACGATTGCTCCCTTCAACCTTGTGGTGCAGGTCCAGTCTGCAACCTGAATAAGAGCCAATGGTTCAAGAAAAGTTGAATGCACTCCCCATTATGAAGCAGTGAAAATTACTTTATTGATAAAAATCTATCTAGGTTCGCTTAGTCATAATCAGATATGACTAAGCGAACCTTGATTCGTGAAACGCATTAATTTCGCCATGCCTGCATAGAGGTCTCATGATGTCTTATGATGTATCTTGATGGATCTTTATCTTCAATAAAGTAATTATCACTGCTTCATACCTGGGAGTGCAGTCCACCTTTCTTGAACAATTTTCATTGGAGGATCTAGCCTGAGGTCAATGGTAAAGGTGTCTGGAAGATTTTGGCTGGAGGCAACCATCATCTGAGGACAGTTGTGAATACAGACTATGTAAGAGATCCTAGAGCAACCTTTCTCAACCTTTTCATCACATAGGAACCCTTGAAAAAGTTCTCTGGTCTTGGGGAACCCCTGCTAAAAAATAGAAATCTAAAACTCATGATACATTAGTGTGATGGTCAGTCAGAAGAATGGTCCTTACACTTGTGGTCATTGGGAAGAATTACCTCCTTACAGGTAGCTAAAAAGATCAATGGTGTGAGTGGGAACTTATCTGAGAGGCAGAAATTGCCCAATGCTGAAGGAATCCCTAGCAACCTCTGGAGGAACCCTAGTTGAGAATCACTGTCCTAAAGACTGTGGGCTGCTACCACCCCTCTGGTGACAGACAGTCAACCGTGTGTGAAAAAAGGGAACATCGCCTGGTGTCCTGAAGAGCTCAGTCCATTAGTGCTTTATTAAGGGACTCTGTTCAAAATGCCTTCAGTGTCTACTACAAAGCCAAGTTCCCGACTGCTTTTACGAGGACATAGATTACAGTTCTACAGAGGGAAGTCTAGTGTCCTCACTTTGTACATCATAACTTTTGGAGTATCCCACCCAAATCCCCAACCCCATCCAAGTTAACCAAAAATAATGAATAAAAAAAAAGCACCAAAAAAAGAACACGCCTGGACTGTTTTTTTTTGAGCTGAAGAGTAACTGTGACTGTGTGACTGGCTGCGGGGCAGGAACACGGTGGGAGCTTTTTGTTGCAAATTTCTAAATTTTGTAATTATAACATCATTTTTAAGTAGCAGGAACTGGATTTGGAATTTACAGGTTCTCACCATCATTCATTTACACAAAAGGTTTTCGTGATTAAGTCTTTTGGATTTTTCACTTGAAGGTGTTGTACATGTGGCAGGTATTATACATATCATAGAAGTGTATGAGAATATTAGGGTTTCACTGATACCATTACCAGTATCGGTGTCGGTGCTGATACTAGGCATTTGCATGATTATCAGTACTCGTGCAAATGCACAATACCTGATACCCATAATTTCAGGCTTGGTTATTTTAGCTGTCAGTGGGATTCCCCCACTACGGCTGAAATGTAAAAATGGAAATAATCGGTGGTTAAGAAGTGGGGCCGCGTCCTTAACAACCGATGAGTGGGGTTCCCCTGTTGACAGCTGAAGTGTTAAAGAAGTCCGGCAATTAGAGCTGTCAAAAAAAAAAAAAGCAGTCTGGCAATGGTAATCAACAACTTGCTCAGCCACTGAAACACTAAGGTAAAAAGAAACATTGTTTCTTTTTGTATCTTCCTGTTTCTTCATCTACAGATCAAAGGGATGAACTTCAAGTAAAAAAAAAAAAAAAAAATTAGTGTGTTTTTATTAAATGTTCCTCTCTGTAACCCCTTATTTACTCTGGCCTACATAACTTCTTATTGGTCCTCCATCTAATTATCATTTTCGGGCATTTTTTTTTCACTTCTATTTTGTAAACTATTAACAATTAAAGCTCTTTTGTTTGCTTTGTTCGTTAATATTTTTACACCTTTAAAGTTTCACATTATAAAAAGCGCAAAATTAAAAAAAGAATCTCTCTCTCTCTCTCTCTCTCTCTCTCTCTCTCTCTCTCTCTCTCTCATTTGCAAATAACTTTTCAATGCTTTGTACCATTGCAGATAGCTGAAGTGTAAACAGAACAGTTGTGGTAGGTATCGGTAATTGGTATCGGCGAGTGCTAAAAAAAAAAAGTATCAGTACCAGTTGTAAAAAAAAATGGTATTGGTGCATCCTTAAAGATTATTAATGGGGTGTCACATCACTAATATAATGCTATTAACTAGAGGCGGGTGTCATAGTTTTATAAATATTGGAAGTGTACGCTACAGTATATACTCCACTGGGAGGGTATCATAATCATTAATATACCACAATTGTATATAGTTAAAATACATTAAAATGCACAATATTGGCTTGATATTGTAAGAGATGATTTCACCATACACGGTGATATAGAGAGCGCAACATTATTTATCTGACTAGATCAATGCAAAAAAAAAAACATTTTCTTTTGTAAAGGGAGCAGCTCTTTTTGAAAGTGCAGCATACAAATACACAATCCCTTTACATAACATCAGGGGGGTTGCAAGGTCTACAAAAGATCTGGGGCTGGAGGCCATAGCAGCAAAGTAAAGAGACATACGCTTGGGCGGGCATACACATATATATAATATACATGTGTGTGTGTATGTATACATATATATTGTTACATATCTGAGTGTATATCCCCCTTACATCAGACTCCCCAGAGAGCCCCTTCCTTACATCAGACTCCCCAGAGAGCCCCTTCCTTACATCAGACTCCCTAGAGAGCCCCTTCCTTACATCAGACTCCCTAGAGAGCCCCTTCCTTACATCAGACTCCCCAGAGAGCCCCTTTCTTACATGAGACTCCCTAGAGAGCCCCTTCCTTACATCAGACTCCCCAGAGAGCCCCTTCCTTACATCAGACTCCCTAGAGAGCCCCTTCCTTACATCAGACTCCCTAGAGAGCCCCTTCCTTACATCAGACTCCCCAGAGAGCCCCTTTCTTACATGAGACTCCCTAGAGAGCCCCTTCCTTACATCAGACTCCCCAGAGAGCCCCTTCCTTACATCAGACTCCCTAGAGAGCCCCTTCCTTACATCAGACTCCCTAGAGAGCCCCTTCCTTACATCAGACTCCCCAGAGAGCCCCTTTCTTACATGAGACTCCCTAGAGAGCCCCTTCCTTACATCAGACTCCCCAGAGAGCCCCTTCCTTACATCAGACTCCCCAGAGAGCCCCTTCCTTACATCAGACTCCCTAGAGAGCCCCTTCCTTACATCAGACTCCCTAGAGAGCCCCTTCCTTACATCAGACTCCCCAGAGAGCCCCTTTCTTACATGAGACTCCCTAGAGAGCCCCTTCCTTACATCAGACTCCTCAGAGAGCCCCTTCCTTACATCAGACTCTCTAGAGAGCCCCTTCCTTACATCAGACTCCCTAGAGAGCCCCTTCCTTACATCAGACTCCCCAGAGAGCCCCTTTCTTACATGAGACTCCCTAGAGAGCCCCTTCCTTACATCAGACTCCCCAGAGAGCCCCTTCCTTACATCAGACTCCCCAGAGAGCCCCTTTCTTACATGAGACTCCCCAGAGAGACCTTTCCTTACATGAGACTCCCCAGAGAGCCCCTTCTTTGCATCAGACTCCCCAGAGAGCCCCTTCCTTGCATCAGACTCCGCAGAGAGCCCCTTCCTTACATCAGACTCTCCAGAGAGCCCCTTCTTTACATCAGACTCTCCAGAGAGCCCCTTCCTTACATCAGACTCCCCAGAGAGCCCCTTCCTTACATCAGACTCCCCAGAGAGCCCCTTCCTTACATCAGACTCTCCAGAGAGCCCCTTCCTTACATCAGACTCCCCAGAGAGCCCCTTCCTTGCATCAGACTCCCCAGAGAGCCCCTTTCTTACATGAGACTCCTCAGAGAGACCTTTCCTTACATCAGACTCCCCAGAGAGCCCCTTCCTTGCATCAGACTCCCCAGAGAGCCCCTTCCTTACATCAGACCCCCCTTCCTTAATCTATTTATCTAAGCCTCCACCTTACATCAGGGTCCACAGAGAGCCTCCCTTTTATCAGGATGAGAGAGTGGGGGTGGATGAAAAAGGGGTGAAAGAGAGAGAGGGGGTGGCTGAGAGGGGGGTGAGGGAGGGTGAGAGAGAGGGGGGTGGATGAGAGACCCCCTAGACCTGCCTGCAGACAGTCCCTACTGTTCCACCCCCTGTCTGTGTGGGTAGGTGTGTGTGATCCACCTACTTCCCGCCCGTCCTCGGTCAGCCTGTTTTCTTCCTGTTCCAGTCACAGCGAGTTGGGAGAGGAGGTTGGAGAAGGAGTGCAGGCTCTGGGAGGTGCCGGGGATGTTGCTCAGGGTGGCGGTGAGGTTCTCTCTCTCGCTCCCTCCTGGGCTCTTCCCAGGCCTCCCCCCTCCCTGTTTGATGCCGCTGCTCTGCACCCTACACCTCCACTGGACCAGCGGCAGAACACTCCAGTCCAGGAATCCCAGGACCATGACCCATGAGCACTAGCGGGGATGAGAAGGAAGTGGAATCCTCCTCTGCTTTGAATGCTGGGCAGGAAGGGAGTTGCGGCCGTGACGTCACTGGTTGCTAGCTGATAGGTGGCTCTAGCAACCAGTGACCAAGAGTAGAGTCGGGTGGAGGCGGGGGCAGAGCTGGAGCCAGTGCTACCACGGCTCAGTCTGCCCCTGTACCCCGCATTCTGGACCGGAACATACTGCACCCACCCAGTAAGAGACTCAGGGCTATGGGCCCCAGACTTGGGGCTAGACCCCCAATAGCCCTCCCCTAGCGATGCCCATGCATAACATACTTGGGGGATGCTCAAGTATCCCCCAAGTATGTGAGTTTTTATTTTTTGTTCAACCCAGTGGGCTGAACGAAAAAAAAAGAAAAAATGAAGAGCTCTGGAGGAGATCATGTACTAACAATCTGATGTTAGTACAGTGATCTCCCCGCCGAGCTATTGTGTTCTGACAAGGGGGAGCGCCCCCCCCCCAGCCAGAACTCACTGGTCAGCACTCTCAGCCAATCGGCACACCTTTTTCGGTCATGCCCCTTCGACAGGAGCCATGTGTGTGGGGCCGGCTGCTGTACACATGGGCCGAATTCCGGTTGGCATCGGCCAGTTCAATAGAAACCGGTCAATACTAGGCTTAAATGACATTTCCCAGCGGGATTTGATTTGTTTGTAAACAAAGTGGACAAGAGATTCCCCTAAACATCTATACCAGACCCTTGTCAAGGAAAAGGGTCTGGTAGGGACTTGAAGAGCGACTAATGAGTCTCTCCCCAAAATCTATACCAGACTGTTATACAAACATGCAGCCTGGCTAGCCAGGAAAGTCAGAAATGTGAGCCCCCCCATTTCCTGACCCTTATGTCATGTGTTCTGCCCTGGCAGAGTAACTTGTCCCATGTTGATGGAGACAAAAGTCTCTTCCACACATCCCTGGTGTCAAGGTCAGGGGTCAGGCATGGAGACCAATAGCTATAGCAGTAGAGGGACTACCATCAGGATTAGTATAGAAGCAGGTCACCCTGGCAAATAATGCAGGCTTAGGGGTCTAAGTACTAACCAATGTTCACCAGAGCTCCTGATGGTAGAGATGGGTTTTGCAGCATGTTAGTACCAGGTTGTGGTCCTCAGGATCACCCCACCCAGAGGTGAGCAAGCCGGGGTCCAGTAGCAGATATAGCAGGTCGGGATCAAACAGAAGCGTAGTTGAGGAACAAGCCAAGGGTCAGTATTGAGTATTGAGTGGTACTAAAGGAAAGCGAGATACTGCCTGGAAAGAGCACAATAATCTGGCAAACAGGAAGTGCACAGGCATGGCTTAAATCAGAAAGTTCATAGGAGGAGCAAAGAATTCAAGGTTGAAGACAAACAAGGTTCAAGGCAGAATAATTCAATGAATTGTCCAGGGAGCTGTCCAGCATTTCAGGTGGCTCAGCAAGAATTGACGTTGCTTGATACAGCTTGAGGTTCTGGGTTTAAATCTAGCCCCCGACACCTCCCCCTGTGGATGGGCCTTAACGTGGTACAAAGTCTCTTTCTTTAAAAATAACAAACATGTCATACTTACCTGCTCTGTGTAATTGTTTTGCACAGAACAGCCCGGATCCTCCTCTTCCTGGATCCCTCGCTGGAGCTCCTGGCCCCTCCCTCCTGACGAGTGCAGCTTGCTATGGGGGCACCCAAGCCGAGCCACTGCTCAATTTGTCCATTCAGGCATGGAGCCGCGGTTCCGCCCCACCCCCTCTCTCTCCTCATTGGCTAACTGACTTTGGTTGACAGCAGCGGGAGTCAATGATGCCACTTCTGTGTCTCAGCCAATCAGGAGGGAGAGTCACGGATGGCCAAGGCACTCATGGACATCGCTGGATCGAGATGGGGCTCAGGTAGGTATTAGTGGGGGCTGCTGCTCACAGAAGGTCTTTATCCTAATGAATAATGCATTACGATAAAAAAACCTTCCGCCTTTACAAACACTTTAACCACTTGCCGACTGGCTCACGCCGATATAGGTCGGCAAAGTGGCACGGGTGCGCAAAACAACGTACCCGTACATCACTGCGACATTTTTTCCCACAAAGCTTCTATCTGTGGGTAAAAAAGGACGTCAATTTAGTTTGGGTACAGCATCGCACGGCAGCGCAATTGTCAGTTAAAGCAACGCAGTGCCGTATCGCAAAAAAGGGCCTGGTCAGGAAGGGGGAAAATCCTTCCGGGGCTGAAGTGGTTAACTGAAAACCTCTTCCTAGGTGAATTAGTAATGGTAAAAAAAAGACATCTTTATTTAGAAAAAATCCCTGAACAATGTTTCTCAATAAATGGGGTTGAAGGGAAAGAGAAAGGGACTTTAAATGAACATATGGTCTGGTATGGCACCATTGTTCCATCCCTCGGGACTTTATATGAAACTGTAGTCTGGTAAGGCTGCGAGTTTCCATCCCTGTCATGCATCAAAAGGGGAACGAGAGGAAAGTGGGACTTTAAATGAAACACTTGGTTGCAGCAAGGTAATTAGGTGAAAAGGTAAAAAGTTTTATTGATTGCCATCTAAAATAAACATCAATAGCATTGGATTGCAACAGTAATAATATACATTGATACATGGTATAAATTCATAAAAGCAGTATCATATAGAATGGCAATCAATCATCCCTTCAGAGTTCACCAATATGGTCATAGGTAAAAAACGGTAGTACAACATAAAACTTGCAAAACCCATGGTCTTGTTGATCTTGATGAAGATATTGAATGTAAACTTGGTACTATGGTAATGTTAGTTGGAAGTAAGATGTATGGCAGCTCTACGCGTTTCGTGGCTAGGGGGCCACTCGTCAGGAGCAAGCACAAGATATATCTATGAATAAAGGATGGAGTATTATGATAGGGTAGGTAAGTACGGTAATGGGGTATGAAACCCTCAGATCAATTACCTGTTGATATTTGGTGTAAGTGTGGTTGTGGCGCGAAAGCGGGGCACCAGACCCTCCGGATAAATGCTCCCAACCGGGAGCCGCGGCAGATACATCGCCCAAGATACCCAAATGAGCGTCGGCCAGAGCAGGCACAAGAGGGCAAGGCAACCTGGGGAGGAGAAGAAGGGTGTGCCATAGTAAATTGGACAGGAGTGGATGAGGGGGAAGGAATTGTGAATAAGGTCTATGGGAAGGCAGTGAAGAGAGTGAAAAACCGGCCAACAAGGGCCTAGGGTAGGTGTGAAGAGAAGTGGGGGAGGCGAGTGATGGTGATGACCACCAATCAAGGGTGAATTGTGCGAAACAGAGAAAAAAAGAAAGGTGAGTGGTGAAGGTAAGAAAGGGGAACGAATGTGGCTACCGTGGAGGAGACAGGGAGAAGGGTGATGAGGATAGGTGATTTACCTGGGTGTGGGTGGCTGATTGCAACAGCAACAGCCATGTGTACAGTCCAAAGGAAGAGCGTGGAGGAAGCCTTGACCACCGGCACCCGCCCTAGGGACGCCCAAATAGGCGCCAGGGCGATGACGCCGCCGACGTCACGCCAGCGCAGCAGGGGGGGGGGGGCGGGGGAAGACCGGCGGCAGGAAGATTCCAGCAAATGCTCGATCCTCCGCCATCGGAAGTCCCCCAATTCTGCCCGCGAGCGTGGTCACCACAGACATGGGCGGGCCCGCGCTGAATAAGCGCCGCACGTCCAGTCTGGGATGTGTAGATCCAACCTCAATAACATCATCCAGTGATTTTGATCCATCGGCAATCATGATGATCGATGACCAGCTGGCAGGAATGGAAGGAACACGGCCACAATGAAGCTCTTCCGCCAAGACTCCGTCACGGACGACAACTCCCCCGGCTGGTGGCTGAATCCAGCAAACTGGCCAGGGATCCAAATTGACATCATTGTATGGGAAGCTGAAAAGAGACCTTCTATGGGTCACGGATGAATGGAGGTATTTATCCTGCTGTATTATTTGGGAATGTTATGATTTTATGTGAATTTAAGCTGATTTGAGCATTGGCAAGTTCCTTAGGCGATGGTACAAATATTTGGAGAAATATCCACTTTGCCACATAACAGGATAAAGACGTGGAAGTCTATAGGATGCTTTGATCACTTTATTGGGGTATTTTTTTAAAGTCTAACTACCCCCCACCTGCCATATAGACAAATAACGGGGGGCGGGATGTTCTGGGACAAAGTCATATGACGTCACCCATACTCACCACTGGGGCGCGCAGCGCGGAGGTCGCGCGTGCGCTGTGTCCTTGGGACATGGCGCGACCCCGTTCTTGGGTAAGAGCCAATGGCACGGCTCTTTACCCATGTGATCAGCTGTGTCCAATCACAGCTGATCACATGTAAACAAGGAAGTGCTGACACTGACAGAGTGTGAGGAGAGGAGAGCCAATCAGCAGCATTTTCTCACCGGGGGAGACCTGTAGAGATAATCAGGGCACTGATAATCAGTGCAGTCCCAACTGTGCCCATCAATGATGCCAATCTGTGCCCATCAGTGATGCAAGTCAGTGCTGGCTTTCAGTGACCCTCAGTGTCAGCCATCGGTGCTGCCTATCCGTGCCACCTATCATTGCCCATTAATGGTGCCTATCAGTGCCCAATAGTGCCACCTATCATTGCCCGTTAATGGCGCCTATCAGTGCCCAATAGTGCCACCTATCATTGCCCATTAATGGCGCCTATCAGTGCCCAATAGTGCCAGCTATCATTGCCCATTAATGGCACCTATCAGTGCCCAAAAGTGCCACCTATCATTGCCCATTAATGGCGCCTATCAGTGCCCAATAGTGCCACCTATCATTGCCCATTAATGGCGCCTATCAGTGCCCAATAGTGCCACCTATCATTGCCCAATAATGGCACCTTTAAGTGGCCAAAAGTGCCACCTATCATTGCCCATTAATGGCGCCCATCAGTGCCCATCAGTGCCACCTATCAGTCCTGCTTATCAGTGCTTATCTGTGCTGCATATCAGTGCCGCCTATCAGTCAGTGTTAATTTTGGCAGCAAATTTCGATTTAGTTTTGTTCTTAGTCATTTGACTATGATGGAATGTTAGTTTTAGTCCCATTTCAGTCTTCTACAATTGTTTTAGTTTTAGTTGTATTTACTCAACTAAATCTCCAGTACATTTTAGTCAACTAAAATAATTTTAGTCCACTAAAACTCATTTTAGTCATCTAAAATCGAATAGGTGGAGTTAAATTGTAATGCATAATTTAAGCATTTCTCTTCAATTTCCAAACTCATTATATACTGTTGGGGTGTAAAATCTAATTTGTTAATGTTTATGGTATGAAGGTTTGAATGTGCACTACAGACCAGTGTGAATTTTGATGTCAAATTTCAATTTAGTTTTAGTCATACACTTTTGACTAAAATGCCATTTTAGTTTTAGTAGTATTTTAGTCTTTTGACTAAAATGCCAATTTGGTTTTAGTCATATTTTAGTCATCTTAATTGTTTTAGCTGTAGTCATATTTTAGTCGACTAAAATAGTATTAATTAAGTCAACGAAAATGTTTTAGTCGACAAAATGAACACTGCTATCAGTGCCCATCAGTGCTGCATATTAGTGCCTCCTCATCAGTGCCACCTTATCAGTGCCAATCAGTGTCACCTCTTCAGTGCCACCTCATCAGTGCCACCTTATCAGTGTCAATCAGTGCAGCCTCATCAGTGCCACCTCTTCAGTGCCACCTCATCAGTGAAGGAGAAAAAATTACTTATTTACAAACTTTTCTAACAGAGACTAAGAAAATGTTTTTTTTTTTCAAAATTTTCGATCTTTTTTCATTTCTTTTAGCAAAAATTAAAAAAAAAAAACAGCAGTGATTAAATACCACCGAAAGAAAGCTCTATTTGTGTGAAAAAAATGATAAAAAGAAACTCATATGGGTACAGTGCTGCATGCAGAGGCGGCTCTCTAATTAGGCAAATTAGGCGGTCGCCTAAGGCCTCGCACTCACAGGGGCCTCGCGGCCGCCTAATTTGCCTGTTCTCAATCACTGAAGTTGACCCTGGCGGCTCCGCCTACCCCCACTGGGACTCTGTGGCTTAGGAGCTGACAGACAAATCAGATACTGCCCGCAGCCTGAGGAATAGCGGCCTCATCACAGAGCGCCCCAGTCCGTGGGGCCTCATGTGTAAGTTTTGCCTAAGGCCTCACAAAGCCTAGAGCCGCCTCTGGCTGCATGACAGCGCAATTGTCATTCAAATTTGAGCAATGTACAAGACAAGTACACTGCGTCCGAAAAGTATTCACAGCGCTTCGCTTTTTCCACATTTTGTTATATTATAGCCTTATTCCAAAATGGATTAAATTCATTATTTTCCTCAAAATTCTACAAACAATCCCCTATAATGACAACGTGAAAGAAGTTTGTTTGAAATCTTTGCAAACTTATTAAAATTAAAAAAACGAAAAAAATCCCATGTACATAAGTATCACAATGCAAATAATAAAGTGCAGCGCTAGGTTGTGCAGAACATGACCCTATATATAAATGACATGTGTCAAATTAAGTGCAAATGTGCAATTCAGTGCAATGAATGTGCAATACTATATACAGCCAAAGATTGGAACCATGTCAAAATGTGCAATTCTATGCGGTTAATGTGCAATAAAGCAAAAAAAAAAAAATGCATGCAAAGAAATGCACAGACGTGCTTAAAGTGCAATAAAAGTGCAAAAAAGGCAAAAACCGATATCAAAAAGTTCACATATAGCTGAAATCCAATGAAATAGACCTCAAGTGCAATATGGAGTGTAGACCAAGTGCTACCCATCACCTCATTAGGATAAAAGGCTTACCAGAAAGCCTGCGACCTCCCTTACTCAGGGGGGGTCAAACAGCGCTTAGTAGGATCGAGGATCCACTGATGGAGTATTCTGGCGTCCCCCTCCGGAGAGATCCATGCGCATCAGATGGTAGCCAGATAGCATCAACGGCAGGAAGTAATAATACGCAGAAAGGAAAAAAAAACTCCAATAGTGTAGTGTCTCTTATGGCGTTTTATTAATAAAAAAAGCTGCAATACTGTATACATAAAACTTTGGAGAAAGTTCTCCAGTTCGAGTAAACACAGAAATGCTCCTTGCAAGCAACAATCCATACAGGTTCGTGGAATCAAATCGCACATGCGCAGAACGTGTGTGCGCAGCGCCCCGACGGTCGTTTCGTCACATGTGACGTCATCAGGGGTACAAAGTATCACAGCCTTTGCCATGACACTCAAAATTGAGCTGGTGCCTCCTGTTTCCACTGATCATCCTTGAGATGCTTCTACAACTTGATTGGAGTCCACCTGTGGTAAAATCAGTTGATTGGACATGATTTGGAAAGGCACACACCTGTCTATAAAGGGTCCCACAGTTAACAGTGCAAATCAGAGCACAAACCAAAGCATGAATTGTCTGTAGACCTCTGAGACAGGATTGTATGGATTCACAGATCTGGGGAAGGGTACAGAAAATTTTCTGCAGCATTGAAGGTCCCAATGAGCATCCATAAATGGGAGAAGTTTGAAACCACAGGGACTCTTCCTAGGGCGGGTCACGTGGCCAAACTAAGCGATCGGGGAAGAAGGGTCTTAGGGAGGTGACCAAGAACCCGATGGTCCTTCTGACAGAGCTTCAGCGTTTCTCTGTGGAGAGAGGAGAACCTTCCAGAAGAACAAACATCTCTGCAGCACTCCCCAAATCAGGCCTGTATGGTAGAGTGGCCAGACAGAAGCCACTGATCAGTAAAAGGCACATGACAGACCGCCTGGAGTTTGCCAAAAGGCACCCAAAGGACTCTTAGACCATGAGAAACAAAATTCTCTGGTCTGATGAAACAAAGATTGAACTCTTTGGCCTGAATAGCAAACATCATGTCTGGAGGAAACCAGACATGTGCTGGGTGCTTTGGGAGGGGAGAGGACATGTGCTAGTGGTGTGGGGGAGGATCAGACCTTCCACTAGCACATATCCTCTCCCCTCCCAAAGCACCCAGCACATATCCCCTTACCCCCCCCCCCATCACTCCATGTGTGCATCTGTTATCCCCCCCCTTCCTGGATACTGTGTCCCCCTCCACTGTAAACTATACACAGGCCTCAGACCAGCAGCGCGGCTCTTGTACTGAAGTCATGTCCCTCCTTTGTGGCTCCTCCTTCTCCTAGCTGTGTACACTAGAACATTAGAGTCAAGGAGGATGAGGAGCCGAGGAGTGTGTGTGGCTGACAGTGGGGAAAGAGGTGTCGGCTGCTACGGAAAGCAAATCGCCGCTTGTGGGACCCCGGGCAACAGATGTCCTGAGTGCCCATGCTAGTGCACCCCTGTCTGGCCAGTTACTGGAGCTCAGTGCCGGAACTTGTTGTGGCACTGGGCTCCAGGACAGTAATGTCACTAGGGTTGATGTCACCTGGTGCTGTAAAAATGGTGTCACCCCCCCCCTATTTTTGGACCTGAGGCCCAGTGTTGGAGCTCGTTGTGGCAGTCAATAAGGCCTAGAGGATATCAGGTTAGGCACTTCCTAACGGCTCAGTCCCTGGGATCAGTAATGGATAATGGCCAACAGACCCTCTTACCAGACCCAGTGAAACCGCAACAGTGATCCCTCCGGCTTGACGTTCGTTCACTCTGGGTTGCCCAGGTTGACTCTAGTCAGTAGTGTAGCATGTCTGTACCCTGGCAGTGGCTCTGTCTTTCTCCCTCTCTGGTGGTGCGGGTACAGCGTGGCTCTCTGGTGGTGTGGGTACAGTGTTGCTCTCTCTGGTGGTGTTGGTACAGTGTGGCTCGCTCTCTGGTGGTGCGGGTACAGCGTGGCTCTCTCTCTGGTGGTGCGGGTACAGTGTGGCTCCCTCTCCGGTGGTGCGGGTACAGCGTGGCTCTCTGGTGGTGTGGGTACAGCGTGGCTCTCTGGTGGTGCGGGTACAGCGTGGCTCTCTCTCTGGTGGTGCAGGTACAGCATGACTCGCTCTCTGGAGGTGTGGGTACAGCGCGGCTCACTCTCTGGTGGTGCGGGTACAGCGTGGCTCTCTGGTGGTGTGGGTACAGTGTTGCTCTCTCTGGTGGTGTTGGTACAGTGTGGCTCTCTCTCTGGTGGTGCGGGTACAGTGTGGCTCCCTCTCCGGTGGTGCGGGTACAGCGTGGCTCTCTGGTGGTGTGGGTACAGCGTGGCTCTCTGGTGGTGCGGGTACAGCGTGGCTCTCTCTCTGGTGGTGCAGGTACAGCATGACTCGCTCTCTGGTGGTGTGGGTACAGCGCGGCTCACTCTCTGGTGGTGCAGGTACAGCATGACTCGCTCTCTGGTGGTGTGGGTACAGCGCGGCTCACTCTCTGGTGGTGCGGGTACAGCGTGGTTCTCTGGTGGGTACAGGGGTACAGTGTGGCTCCCTCTCTGGCTTCCCCAGCACAGTACTCTCTTTTTCTCCTCCTGTAACACTCAATTCCTCTGCTTTTTTCTAGGTTCCGGGCTCCCCCCCCCAGCAGAGTGCATGCATGCTGGGGGCTGTAGCATGGTGTCTGTGGACACACTGGGGCCGCCAATCTTCATGGACTACATTTGCCATGATGCCCCCCCCCCCCGTGTCTTCTGATTAGCCCTCTGCTGTGGCCAATCATGGGAAGGGAAAAAGCGGGCAGGAAGCTGGGTGGCAGTACAGCAAACCCAATTAGAGCCACTTTCTCTTCTCCCTTCGGCTGACAGGAGAAAGGGGAGGGGGGGCGAGCGGGGAAGATACACATACAGCCCATAGCTCGCCTCTCCCTGTCACAATGCCACTGCTTCATTTGCCAGAGAACTCAGCAGCGGTGCTGTGACAGGGAGAGGCGAGCTGCCTGTGTATCTCCCCCGCTTGCGCCCTCACCTTACTCCTGTCAGCCAAAGGGAGAAGAGAGAGAGCAGCTCTAATCGGGTTCCCCGCGCCGCCGCCCAGCTTATTGCCCGCTGTTTTCCTCCCCGTGATTAGCCACAGCAGAGGGCCAATCAGAAAGAGAGTCACCACTTTACCACCATTTTTACATTCGAAATTCCAAAAATTTTAAAATCTGACATAATAACTAGCTATTATTATTATTACTATTATTACCTAACTATTAAATTATAGGCATTCCAAATTCAAAAAGGAAATTCCAATACCTATAATTTAATAGTTAGTTAGTTAGTTAGTTAGTTAGTTAGTTAGTTAGTTAGTTAGTTAGTTAGTTAGTTAGTTGTTAGTTAGTTAGTAATTAGTTAGTTAGTTATTATTTAGAATTTTCGGATTTTCGTACTTTTGAATTTTCGGGTTTTCTTTCTTATTTTCGGATTTTTGAATTTACTCATAAAAAACGAATAAAACAAAAACGAACCAATTTTCCGGCAGTGCACATGTCTACGAGCTATGCGGCGATCAAGCGATGGGGGAGGGGGGGGACAGCAAGCGAGTGTCGGGTGGGTTGGGGGCTGGTTGGTTGGGGCTGGCTGGGGTTGGCTGGGGGGGGGTGTAGCCATCTGGCTGGCTGGCTGGCTGGGGAGGCCACGCCCAAGAAAATTGAGCACCACCTGCCACAGTGCATGCACCTTTTAAAAAACGTGGCTGCGGGGAAACCACAGGGTTTTTTTGACCATACGGTTTCCCTGCGGTTCCAGACTGAGATGTGTGGGGCTACCATTCATTCTGGCAGCCCTGCATGTTTCGCAAGAGCAGTGCTGCGGGGGGTTGCGGGTGTGGGTATCGATGTGATTCCTGCGCCTGCAACCGAAACGCGCGGCCCGCACTAGTGCGAAGCGAGCCTAAAGTAATATCTCTCCAATGGCACACAAATGGCAAAAAAATAATAATAAAAAAAGCCTAAAATGATGTATGAGGTAATTACCTATAACATGTTTTTAACAAAACTGGAAGGAAAATATATTTTTTATTTTAAACTCTGTTTATTGGACTAAAAAAAACAAAAAACAAAGTAACCGTAAAAAGTTTTTTCATACAGACATGATGCGCGAACTCAAGCAGTGCGTATAAGGCCACCCATGGAAAGTCCTTGCGCTATTTTCAATAACATGATACCGCTTTTATTTTTACAAAAAGTCTCTTTGGCGGGATTGTTTGTGTTGCGGCTCAGACACAAAGCGGTATCCTGATATGCTCTTTATCATCCTCTTTTTACAAACTACAAGAAACACAAGTGAGGGAGAGAAAAGGCGAAGACAGAACACAAAGCGAATGCAATTTTATTCATTCCATTTAATGTGTTTTGGATATTTCAAAGGCTGATTCTCGCCGTTGTCACAAGTAAAAGCACAACAACGCCTTTGTTCTACGTTGCCCTGCCGCAGGATTCATCGGAAATGGCGTGCCTTGTTCTGAGTCTAAAAAAATACGGCAAGCTCCCCGGCCTTGCGTCTTATCATTGAACCCCCCCTCCCCCCCTTGTAGGAGTCGCTGGTTATGTCCAGTCCTTCTGTTCTTACCTTGGCCTTGACAAGCGCCTTAACACCACTGACACCTCAGATGTACATGTTAGTAGAGTCCTCATACCTTAGGACAGGGGTCTCCAAACTGTCTAACCAAAGGGCCAGTTTACTGTCCTTCAGGCTTTAGGGGGGCGGGACTGTGGACATTGGGATTTAAAATTTTCCCGGTGTCAGTGGGAGTAAACAGTGCATCTTTGGCATTAGGGGGGAGGAATCGTGCCCCATGACCAGTGTAGCCCAGATGTCCCCGACCTTCTTAAACTGCCCAACCACTCGTACTCCGCAATCCCCCTCTTACCATTCTAAATTAAGGAGACCACACCTGGATTTGGAGTATAAATGGCCATGGCAGCCTTTTTATCAACAAAATCTTAATAATTCAAAAACTTTTAACATATAACATCTGTAACGACAACTGTCCACCCTCAGTCTGTTGGTCTTTGACGGCACCCTAAACTTCACACCTCTTCCACCCCTACACTGTGGGACCTTTTCTCCATGATAAGGTCTCCGGCCGTACCACACCATCTCGGAGACAACCTCCTTCCCGCAGTGCAACCATTACCGTATTCCAGCTAACCGTTCTAACTGGAATACACCAGAGGGACACATACTACCGATGAGCCCCCCAACACTTCCACCTTGTATGTTTTCCGACACCATGAAAGACCAAAAACACAGCTGCTGCTATGACGAAACCGATTTCCACTGCACCTGAAATTAACTAAAAACAAACAGACCAATAAACAAACCAACAACACAGGGAGAGTGGGTGGGAAACTGCCTCCTCCTTTCTGCCCCTTCCTCTGCTACCCGGAAGTCCTGCCTGCCCCTTAATTAATACTGCTCCTCCCACTCTGTCTTCTCCAAGCTGTACCATCCCCTTCCTTTCACACTTTCCTGATTAACCATTTGCTGACTCCCCTCTACACCCTGTCCTGCCCGGCCCTGCACTACTTTCTTCTTTCTCTTTTCATTCTGGGCCTCACTTTGTTGGTGTCAGTGGGAGGTATAGTGCCCCATCCAGGGCCGTCTTTAATATTGATTGGACCCCGGGCAAAAAATTTTCTTGGGCCCCCTCTTTCATGCAATTTTGCTCTCCACCTGCTCCGAGACAAAAAATAGACTCACAATCAGTTTACTGTATCAGATCAGGCAGTTGTGATTGGTTGCCAGAGGTTACAGCATATCATTACCATTTACTGACTGGTTACTAGAGGTTACAGCACAGATTACGGCTCACTGGTTAGTTGCTAGAGGTTACAGTACATGATTTCTGCTTGTTGATTGGTTGCTAGAGATTACTGTACATCATTACTGCTCACTGATTGGTTGCTAAAGGTTACTGCACATAATTTCCTCACTGCCTGCACACCCTGGACTGAGGTGGTGAGGGGATTCATCAATAGACAGAAAACTTCCTAGGGATCCTAGAACTCCTGGGATCAGTGGCAGTGCTGGGGGGAGGGGAGGGTCCGATCAATGGCAATGCTGATTTTTTTTCCCGACTACCAATATAAAGAGGAGTTTCTACACTGGCCACCAATGTAATAGGAGTTTACACTGACTACGAATGTAATAGAAGCATTCACAGTAACTACCAATATAAGGAGGGATTTACACTGACCACTAATGTAATAGGGGTTTACACTGGCCACTACTGTAATAGGGGTTTACACTGGCCACCAATGTAATAGGGGTTTACACTGACCACTAATGTAATAGGGGTTTACACTGGCCACCAATGTAATAGTGGTTTACACTGACCACTAATGTAATAGGGGTTTACACTGACCACTAATGTGATAGGGGTTTACACTGACCACTCATGTAATAGGGGTTTACACTGACCACTCATGTAATAGGGGTTTACACTGACCACTAATGTGATAGGGGTTTACACTGACCACTCATGTAATAGGGGTTTACACTGACCACTCATGTAATAGGGGTTTACACTGACCACTAATCTAATAGGGGTTTACACTGACCACTAATGTTATAGGGTTTTACACTGGCCACTAATGTAACAGGGGTTTACACTGGCCACCAATGTAATAGGGGTTTACACTGACCACTAATGTATTAGGGGTTTACACTGACCACTAATGTAATAGGGGTTTACACTGACCACTAATGTAATAGGGGTTTACACTGACCACCAATGTAATAGGGGTTTACACTGACCACTAATCTAATAGGGGTTTACACTGACCACTAATGTAAAAGGGGTTTACACTGACCACCAATGTAATAGGGGTTTACACTGACCACTAATGTAATATGGGTTTACACTGACCACTAATGTAATAGGGGTTTACACTGACCGCCAATGTAATAGGGGTTTACACTGACCACTAATGTAATAGGGGTTTACACTGACCACTAATGTAATAGGGGTTTACACTGGCCACCAATGTAATAGTGGTTTACACTGACCACTAATGTAATAGGGGTTTACACTGACCACTAATGCGATAGGGGTTTACACTGACCACTCATGTAATAGGGGTTTACACTGACCACCAATGTAATAGGGGTTTACACTGACCACTAATGTAATAGGGGTTTACACTGACCACTAATGTAATAGGGGTTTACACTGACCACTAATGTAATAGGGGTTCACATTGACCACCAATGTAATAGGGGTTTACACTGACCACTAATGTAAAAGGGGTTTACACTGACCACTAATCTAATAGGGGTTTACACTGACCACCAATGTAATAGGGGTTTACACTGACCACTAATCTAATAGGGGTTTACACTGACCACTAATGTAATATGGGTTTACACTGACCACCAATGTAATATGGGTTTACACTGACCACTAATCTAATAGGGGTTTACACTGACCACTAATGTAATATGGGTTTACACCGACCACTCATGTAATAGGGGTTTACACTGACCACTAATGTAATAGGGGTTTACACTGACCATCAATGTAATAGGGGTTTACACTGACGACTAATGTAATAGGGGTTTACACTGACCACTAATCTAATAGGGGTTTACACTGACCACCAATGTAATAGGGGTTTACACTGACCACTAATCTAATAGGGGTTTACACTGACCATTAATGTAATATGGGTTTACACTGACCACCAATGTAATATGGGTTTACACTGACCACCAATGTAATAGGGGTTTACACTGACCACTAATGTAATATGGGTTTACACTGACCACTCATGTAATAGGGGTTTACACTGACCACTAATGTAATAGGGGTTTACACTGACCACCAATGTAATAGGGGTTTACACTGACCACCAATGTAATAGGGGTTTACACTGACCACCAATGTAATAGGGATTTACACTGACCACTAATCTAATAAGGGTTTACACTGACCACTAATGTAATAGGGGTTTACACTGACCACCAATGTAATAGGGGTTTACACTGGCCACTAATGTAATAGGGGTTTACACTGACCACTAATGTAATAGGGGTTTACACTGACCACTAATGTAATAGGGGTTTACACTGACCACTAATGTAATAGGGGTTTACACTGACCACTAATGTAATAGGGGTTTACACTGACCACTAATGTAATAGGGGTTTACACTGACCACCAATGTAATAGGGGTTTACACTGAACACTAATGTAATATGGGTTTACACTGACCACTAATGTAATAGGGGTTTACACTGACCACCAATGTAATAGGGGTTTACACTGACCACTAATGTAATAGGGGTTTACACTGACCACTAATGTAATAGGGGTTTACACTGACCACCAATGTAATAGGGGTTTACACTGACCACTAATGTAATAGGGGTTTACACTGACCACCAATGTAATAGGGGTTTACACTGAACACTAATGTAATATGGGTTTACACTGACCACTAATGTAATAGGGGTTTACACTGACCACCAATGTAATAGGGGTTTACACTGACCACTAATGTAATAAGGGTTTACACTGACCACCAATGTAATAGGGGTTTACACTGACCACTAATCTAATAGGGGTTTACACTGACCACTAATGTAATACTGGTTTACACTGACCACCAATGTAATAGGGGTTTACACCGACCACCAATGTAATAGGGGTTTACACTGGCCACTAATGTAACAGGGGTTTACACTGACCACTAATGTAATAGGGGTTTACACTGACCACTAATGTAATATGGGTTTACACTGACCACTATTGTAATAGGGGTTTACACTGACCACTAATGTAATAAAAGCATTCACAGTAACCACCAATATAAGGAGAGAATTACACTGACCACTAATGTAAGGCAGAACATTCACGCCGTTCCACTAGTGTGAATGAAAGGATAGTACACCAAGCCTTTGCAGAACAGGCTGATGTTAGGATTAATGACCGCAGTTGCACGCAGGACTTTCAAGCATGCCTCTTTACCCCCCCAGTGGGCAGCAGTCAATATAGGTGATGATGGATATGACCTCAGGGAGGCATGATATACAGATGAATGCTGCCTTTATTTATATATCAATGCCGCCGGCCGCCACTATGTACATATGAATGCTGCCGCTATTTACATATTAGTGCCGGTCATTTACATGTAAACACAGAGTCTGCAGGTGAGTCATCTGTACACAACAATAGGGCAGAGCTGGGCAGCATTCACTCCACACTGAGATATCAGGACACAGCACAGGACTAAAGCTTCAAGGGACAAGGGAATTTAAACCAGGATAGTTGGCAAGCATGAGGCAGCTGCTTTGGGCCCCACAACAATGACAGGGCCCAGGGCAGCTGTCCCCTTTTCCCTGCCTTAAAGATGGCCCTGGCCCCATCATTGGTGTTAGTGGGAGGAATAGTGCCCCAGCATTGGTGTTAGTGGGAGAAATAGTGCCCCATTACTGAAAAGTTTTCAAATTAGAAAAGTTTTGATTTCAAAAAGTTTTCCATTTTCCAAAGATAATAAGGTAGAATAGAAAATAAAGGAATAGAATAGAATTTTTTTTAAATAAAATAGAAAAGAATATAACAGAAAAAAAAGAATAGAATATAATGGAATAAAATAGAATAGAATATCGAATTTCTTTATTTCGGATTCATTTAAATTCGGTACTATTGTAATTCGGAAATCGGGCTACATCCGAATTTCCGAAAAAAACGAAAATTTGTCCGAATTTCAATTCGGAACGAAACAAACAGCACACGTCTACACAGCACCCTGTGTCACCCCATGACCCCAGAGCACCCCATTGTCATGTCCCCAGTGCTCCCTGAACCCCTCAGTGACACCTGAATCTCCGTGCGGCCTCGGGTATGTTCCTTTATTTCCTGGACTGTCCCATTCTCTGCTGATACAGATCCCTGTCTATCACAAAAATAATGTCTATACAATACATTCAGCTGATCCATCACCCCAACTGCCCCCCCACCCCCCATGTGAAATCACTGTCCTTGTAGGGACATGCTATACATATAGTTCACCTCTGGGGTGGAGCCCTACCTGCTCTGTAGGTGGAGTAGTGTGTTCTTGTTGTGTGTTGGAGGATTAGTGAAAAATGTAGCACTAAAAATATAAAACAGCAGTGAAGAAAAAAATTTAAAAAAAAACATTTTTTTAAAAAAAAGCTCTTAAAAAAAAAAAAATTAAAAAAAAAGTCCTTAAGTGCACTGTGTTTGAGCGCCGGAAACAGTGCACTATGGGAAGCATCACATCAATGCAATCACGAGATTGCAGATGAGACGCTTCATTTGCAGGATTTTTACTTGCTTTGTGGCGCATTCATTCGCACCTAACAACTTCTGCCCATAGTACCACTATGGGCGGGTGCTTTGTTGTTCTAGTTAAATGGTTACTTCCGGTTTCCCTGTGCCACAGGGAAACCGGAAGTGACATCAGAAGCTCTGTGGAACACACGGCCCGAGCAGGGCTGGTAAGTAAGGCTCTAAGGCTGAAAAATAGGTGTACTGCGAGCGCCATGCTTGGCACTCGTGGTCCACTCAGCTGTGTGAGGAAAGCGAATGACTATTCACTTTCCTAGCAGGGAACCGCCTCTCCTCTAATCAGGTGCTCAGGTCTGTTCCCTGTCACCTGATTGGCTGAAACGACAGGCGCCGCTATTGGACGCCTATCAGGAGGAGAGGACGGGAGATGATGCAGGAGAGGAGACGCATGAAGGACCCCACTTGTCGCCGTCACCCGCTGCCCCACCAAGACAGGGTAAGTGCCAGGCAGACGGCGAGCGGGCGGGGGTCACACTGGGGACATTCAAGGGCACACTGGCAGCATTTAATGGGCACACTGGCAGCATTTAATGGGCACACTGGAAGCATATGATGGGCACACTGGCAGCATTTGATGGGCACGCTGGCAGCATATGATGGGCACGCTGGCAGCATATGATGGGCATGCTGGCAGCATATGATGAGCACAGTGGCATCGTTTGATGGCACAGTGGTAGCGTTTGATGGGCAGCGTTTGGCACAGTGGCTGTATTTGAGGGCACAGTGACAGCGTTTGATGGAACAGTGGCAGCGTTTGAGGGCACAGTGGCAGCATTTGAGGGCACAGCAGCTGCAATTGATGGCACAATGGCAGCATTGGATGGCACAGTGGCAGAGTTTGATGGGCACAGTGGCAGCGTTTGATGGCACAGTGGCAGCGTTTGATGGCACAGTGGCTGCAAATTATGTTTATTTTTTCAAAATGTTTTTGCGCCCCTCAAAAAATTTTGAGCACCAGCCGCCACTGGTGAGGCCGGAATTTAGATGTTAAGCAGCCAGACTGGAAAGCCAAAAACTGATTACAAGATCACATTGTTGAGTAATCAAAAAGGAGAATTATATTGTTAAGTAGGAATATTTGATCGTGCTGGTTTGGACACGTTTAATATTCCGTGCGTCGCCCTCCCTATAATCAGCCGTCCAGGTGATTCCGGTTATGAAATAATTAGGGAATACAGTAGAATCTGAATCACCTTCTTTACATGCTCCGCGGATCTTCTTCATATTGGGTTCACTTCAAATGCCCTCAAAGCAATTTGAATCTAAAATATACAAATCCAGCCCAAATCCCTCTTGATTTGTTTTCGCCGTGTACCGGCCTGACCCTCCCGGCTATTTACCAAAAAAAAAGTGATATGTCTACAGATTAGTGTACAGCCGCGGCTCCTCAGTGGAATGTTCAGCTCTTTACATTCCAGCCAACGTTTCATCGCCATCCATTTATTTCAGGTTTTAAATAGAAATGCTCTCTGTTGTCAACAGCCCACCAATCACGTTCAAGCTGCCAGGAAGGGAAGATTTGGTTGGCTGCTAGGTTGATATTTCTTATTTAGCACCTGTTGGTAAAGCTGAAGTTTAAAGAAAACCTTTTAGCTAAGATCAAGTCTAGTATCTGTTCTTATTCGTTTTTCGGGGACAGAACACAGTTCCTCTTCGCCAATGTGGGGGAACTGGTTAGTAATTCCTGATGTAATAAGGTGGGTTATGGTGGGAGGGCTCTTTTTCCTTTGGGGTTGAATCTGGCCTAATTTACCAGGCTTGTACCCTAGTCGAAGGCAGAGCTCTCCCTAAGTATAATGCTTCCTGGGCTGTGCCTTTTGGCTGAGCCCAGAGGAATTTTTATACCAGCTGTAAGGCCAGCCATTGTCTTGTACTTTTCATCCAAAGATCGTATTCCTTTTTTTATTTTTTCCCAGCACTATGCACTTTAATTAACTTCCAATTAGTAGGGTGTAGGTCATGGGTCTCAAACTGGCAGCCCTCCAGCTGTTGCAGAACTACAATTCCCATGAGGCTTTGCAAGGCTGAAAGTTACAAGCATAGGCCGAGGCATTATGGGACTTGTAGTTCCGCAACAGCTGGAGGGCCGCCAGTTTGAGACCCCTGGTGTAGGTCTTTGAACTCGCCCTGAAAGTCTTGTGGGGGGGCACTTATGGTCAGGTATTATACCTCCCATGGGATCTACCTTTGTGGGAGTTCCACCTCGTACTTAAGTGGACCTTGGCCTTGCCTTGGCAGATCCCTTGAAGAATGGCATCTGCCAGGTTTTGGCTGGCTGGACCATGAGTGACCCAGACCCATCTGACTCAGACTCGTGGCTGGACCATTAATGTGACCCAGACCCATCTGACCCAGACCCATGGCTGAACCATGAGTGACCCAGACCCATGACTGGACCATGAGTGACCCAGACCCATCTGACCCAGACCCATGGATGGACCATGAGTGACCCAGACCCATCTGACTCAGACCCATGGCTGGACCATGAGTGACCCAGACCCATCTGACCCAGACCCATGGCTGGACCATGAGTGACCCAGACCCATCTGACCCAGACCCATGGCTGGACCATGAGTGACCCAGACCCATCTGACCCAGACCCATGGATGGACCATGAGTGACCCAGACCCATCTGACTCAGACCCATGGCTGGACCATGAGTGACCCAGACCCATCTGACCCAGACCCATGGCTGGACCATGAGTGACCCAGACCCATGGCTGGACCATGAGTGACCCAGACCCATCTGACCCAGACCCATGGATGGACCATGAGTGACCCAGACCCATCTGACCCAGACCCATGGCTGGACCATGAGTGACCCAGGAAGTCGGCACTGGGGAGCGCTAATCACAAGTAGTAAGACATTTCCCGATCTCTGCAGCCGCACATTGGGACAATGTCTCACTGCTTGTGATTAGCGTTCCTCAGTGCCGACTTCCTGGCAGGCTCTGCACGTGCTGTTTGCGAACACGCTTGAGCTCATTCTTAATCAGGAGTCCTGTGCTCCGGGGTATCAGGGCCGGGGTTCTTTATTTTCAGAGGAGCGCCATGTGTACACCTTGGGCACTTTTTTTGTGTGCTCACTTTCTCTATTGTACTTATTAGATTTGAGTGAAAAAAAAAATGTTTAACCACTTCAATACCGGGCACTTTTATACCAATTTTCAGCTATCAGCGCTATCGCACTTTGAATGACAATTGCGCGGTATTGCGACGCTGTACCCAAAAAACATTTTTATCATCCCCCCCCCCCACAAATAGAGTTTTCTTTTGATGGTATTTGATCTCCTCTGGGGTTTTTATTTTTTGCGCTCAAAATAAACAAAGAATGAAACGTTTTTCTTTGTTTCTGTTACAAGAATTTGTAAATAAGTATGATTTCTCCTTCACTGACGAGCACTGATGAGGCTGCACTGATTGGCACTGATAGGGGACACTGATGTACAGCAATGATGTGCACTGATAGGTGGCACTGATGGGCACTCATAGGAGGCACTGATGAGCACTGATAGGTGGCACTAATGGGCACTCATAGGTGGCAATGATGGGCACTCATAGGTGGCACTGAAAGGCATGTTTAGACGGCACTGGTGGGCACTGATGGGAGGCACTGATATCTTGCACTGATGTGCACTGATAGGTGGCAATGATGGGCACTCATAGGTGGCGCTGATAGGTGGCACTGGAGGGCACGTTTAGACAGCACTGGTGGGCACTGATGGGTGGCACTGATATATGGCACTGATAGACAGCAATGATCAGAGGCGCTGGCAGGCATCACTGATGGGAACAGAGTGCCATCCCTAATGAGCAATGATTGCCATCCCTGGTGGCCTCTAATGGGCTTACCTGGTAGCCATGGGTGGGCATCCTCGGGGGGCTGCACTAATAATCAATCAGTGCAGCCCCCCCCCTGTCAAGAGAGCAGCCGATCGGCTCTCCTCTACTCGCGTCTGTAAGTGCGAGTGGAGGAGAAGACGATACATGGCTTTTCCTGTTTACACTGTGATCAGCTGTGATTGGACAAGGAGGATCATGTGGTAGAGAGCCTCCGTCAGAGGCTCTTTACCTAGATTGGAGATGCGGTGTGTCAGACTGACACACCACATCACCGATCCCTGCAAATTCTTTATCTCCCTTATACCCTAATAGATTGTAAGCTCTTCCACCTTCTTTACCCTCCCTTATACCCTATTAGATTGTAAGCTCTTCAGCTTTCTGTATCCTCTCTTGGACCCTCGGGTTACTGGATTATACAGTACCTTGAAAAAGTATTCATACCCCTTGTAATTTTCCACGTTTTGTCATGTTACAACCAAAAAAAGTAAATGTATTTTATTGGGATTTTATGTGATAGACCAACACAAAGTGGCACATAATTGTGAAGTGGAAGGAAAATGATAAATGGTTTTCCAAATTTTTTACAAATAAATTTTTCAGCCCCCTTTACTCTGATACCCCTAACTAAAATCTAGTGGAATCAATTGCTTTCAGAAGTCACCTGATTGGTAAATAGAGTCCACCTGTGTGTAATTTAATCTCCGTATAAATACAGCTGTTCTGTGAAGCCCTCAGAGGTTTGTTAGAGAACCTTAAGCTGGCCATACACCATACAATTTTCTGGTTCCATTTTATTTAGATTTACCTTCAGTTATGTAGTACAAGGGCCTTCTTGATTGCATACAAATTGAAAGTGTTTAGGTTTGACCTCCTAGTATATGGTTTTGGTAAATCTAAAGGAAAGTTGTACAAGAAAATTGTAAAGTGTATGGCCCGCCTTAGTGAACAAACAGCATTATGAAGGCCAAGGAACACACCAGACAGGTCAGGGATAAAGTTGTGGAGAAGTATAAAGCAGGGTTAGGCTATAAAAAAATATCCCCACCTTTGAACATCTCACAGAGCTCTGTTCAATCCATCATCGGAAAATGGAAAGAGTATGGCACAACTGCAAACCTACCAAGACATGGCCATCCACCTAAACCAGGGGTCTTCAAACTATGGCCCTCCAGTTGTTCAGAAACTGCAATTTCCATCATGCCTAGTCTGTGAATGTCAGAGTTTTACAATGCCTCATGGGATGCATAGTTCCGCAACAGCTGGAGGGCCATAGTTTGAGGATCCCTGACCTAAACTGACCGGCCGGGCAAGGAGAGCATTCATCAGAGAAGAGCCAAGAGGTCCATGGTAACTCTGGAGGAGCTGCAGAGATCCACAGCTCAGGTGGGAGAATCTGTCCACAGGACAACTATTAGTCGTGTTCTCCACAAATCTGACCTTTATGGAAGAGTGACAAGAAGAAAGACATTGGTGAAAGAAAGTCATAAGAAGTCCTGTTTGTAGTTTGTGAGAAGCCATGTGGAGGACACAGCAAACATGTGGAAGAAGGTGATCTGGTCAGATGAGACCAAAATTCAACTTTTTGGCCTAAAAGCGAAACGCTATGTGTGGCGGAAAACTAACACTGCACATCACCCTGAACACAAAAGCCCCACCGTGAAACATGGTGGTGGCAGCATTATGTGGTGGGGATGCTTTTCTTCAGCAGTTCTTCAGCAGGGACAGGGAAGCTGGTCAGAGTTGATGGGAAGATGAATGGAGCCAAATACAGGACAATCTTAGAAGAAAACCTGTTAGAAAGACTTGAGACTGGGACGGAGGTTCACCTTCCAGCAGAACAACGACCCGAAACATACAGCCAGAGCTACAATGGAATGGTTTACATCAAAGCATATTCATGTGTTAGAATGGCCCAGTCAAAGTCCAGACCTAAATCACATTGAGAATCTGTGGCAAGGCTTGAAAATTGCTGTTCACAGACGCTCTCCATCCAATCTGACAGAGCTTGAGATATTCTACAAAGAAGAAGAATGGGCAGAAATGTCCCTCTCTAGATGTGCAAAGCTGGTAGAGACATCCCCAAAAAGACTTGCAGCTGTAATTGCAGTGAAAGGAGGTTCTACAAAGTATTGACTCCGGGGGGCGCCATACAAATGTACCCCCCACACTTTTCACATATTTATTTGTATCACTTATCATTTTCTTTCCACTTCACAATTATGTGCCACTTTGTGTTGGTCTATCACATAAAATCCCAATAAAATACATTTACCTTTTTGGCTGTAACATAACAAAATGTGGAGAATTTCAGGGGGTATGAATACTTTTTCAAGGCGCTGTAAGTAACACAGATGTTACCTACACCCTCCGACACACAAGCACGCAGATCCGCACAGACTATTCTTAAGCTCCTTCCACGGAATGTCACCTTAAATCTGTTCAATAACTGAGCAGATGAAATATTGGAAACTGTACAGATCATTCGGTAAAAGGAGCGTTTATCAATTTACCCGCCTATAACTCAATCAGCACCAAACCGGCGTCCCATCTCCAGACCCGATCCTGGAATGGAAATTGCAATAATGGTTTTGCCTTCCAGGAAGCGTCTAGGAGGCCGGGACAGGAAGTCATATGTGTAATTGTACAGATCAATATGGAAGGTTTTTTTTGAGCGACTGGCCATCAGGAAGGATCAGTTTTATCTTCATCCCCTGCCCTCATTGATCTCCAATTGTTGTTTGTCAAATAGCGTGAAGATCAAATGGAAGAAACGAAAGAAAAATGTGTTTATTTTGCAGGCGACGTTGGAAACGATGTTGGACGTACACGAGGTATAGATCTGTTGATGGGATAGATACGGGGAGGGCGAGAGTCCCTCGCACTGTAGTGATCCCTTCAAGAAAAAAAAAAAAAAAACCTTCTAAATATCAAGTTTTCTGTGCTCTGCTACAGCTGAGTTGCAGTGGCGGACCGTCTATTAGGGGCACCGCCCCCCTAGTCCATGCGCCCGGCCCGTTATAATACATGCAGTGCTCTGAACGCATGGTTTTTTATATTTTTTTGAGCCCGAGGCTCTAATTGGCTTAAAAAAAGTGTGGGGTCGGAGAGCAGAGCGCTGCTCCCCAAGCCCCACCCAGTTGTGTGACAATAGCGAATTAATGTTCGCTAACGTCCTCCCGCTTCTCCTCCTGGCCAAATAGGAAGCGGGTCCTGAGACCCTATTGGCCAGGAATGTCTTAGGACCCCAATGGGGTCTCAGGTCAGGACCCACTTCCCGTTTGGCTGGGAGGAGAGGCAACAGAGGAAAAGATGATCCGCACTCTTAAAAGGTGTAATATTTATTGACAAGCCACAGTGTCCAAACGCAAATAAGAAGAGTTGACGGGTTTCAGCCTATAAGGCCTTAGTCATAACCACCAGGAGAGGCAACGGCCCTGGCTCTTCCCTCAGCAAGATGGAGCGAGGAGCAGCATCGGCCTCCTAATGCCGCGTACACACACGAGCGGACTTTTTCGACCGGACTGCCCGACGGACTTCCGACGGACTTTCCGAAACAAACGGACTTGCCTACACACAATCACGCCAAAGTCCGAATGATTTGTACGTGATGACGTACGACCGGACTAAAATAAGGAAGTTGATAGCCAGTAGCCAATAGCTGCCCTAGCGTCGGTTTTTGTCCGTCGGACTAGCATACAGACGAGCCTACTTTTCGACCGGAACTCAAGTCCGTCGGAAAGTTTTGAAACATGTCCGTCAGTTTTTCGACCGGAAAAGTCCACTACATGTCCGATGGAGCCCACACACGGTCGGATTGTCCGCTGGACTCGGTCTGTCGGACCAGTCCGGTGGAAAAGTCCGCTCGTGTGTACGTGGTATAAGGCATAGCTCCCAACTGTCCCGGATTTCGAGGGACTGTCCCCGATTTGGAGCAATGTCCCTCTGTCCCTCTTTCCTCCTCATTTGTCCCTCATTTTGGTCTGATCTACATATAGTTGTATATAAAATGCACTTTCTATCTTTCAGAAAGTGTTTCCCAGTGCTAAACCTTTCATCCAAATTCTAAATTGCTGCATTTGTAAATTCTAAAAGCCAATATAAAGGAATAGTAGTGGTAAAACAAAAGCCCTTGTAGATTTAATAAACTTTTTTTGGGGGGTTAATTCTCCTTTAAGGGGTGTGGCAGGGGGCGTGTCCCATGCCTACATATGTTTGCTGGTAGGTGTCCCTCATTCCCATCTCAAAATGTTGGGAGGTATGCTTAGGTAAGGTCACTGATCTCCGCCGCCCATTTCCCACGGCACGGGCGCGCGGGGAGGGGTGCGGTGTTGCACTGATCACCGCCGTGATCAGGTTTGTTTGCCGCCCCCCTCCCCCTAAATATTGAGCACCAGCCGCCAGTGCTGTGTTGCCTCAATGGTAAGTCCTCCTAAGTATGCCATAGAGTCGTACTTTCTTCCAGTCCCGGGACAGGGTTGTCCAGCACCCAGGGGAAGGACCCAGAAATGCGTCCCCCTCCTGCCGTAGAATGGGTGTACCCCCCACTGCCTCCATTTTTGCCCCTTTGTTTCACTGCACCCAGAGCAAAGTCCCCTCCTGCCCACCCCTTGTCCCGGCCCTGCTTTCTTCTGTCCTACAGGAAGCACTGGGGCTGTAGGCTAAGGGGATGTTAACACAGGAATCTTTTTGGTTCTCCCATCTTAGAATTATCAAGGTAACACTAGAACCTTAATCCCTAAGGGCCCTTTCTCACGGGCTGTCTGATCTGTCATTTTTTCAGGCGGACCTGATCGGACCATCATTCATACCCACCACCATCCGATCCGATCCTGTGCGCCAAAGGCGGTCCGTTTTCATTCGATTTCCCCATAGAGGAAGACGGGACTCCATCCGTCTCTGCTCTGCACAGTGAGAGGGGACGGACCTATCATCTGCCTGCTCAGCAGGGATCTGCGGAGCGATTCCCCCCCCCAGCTGAGCAAGCGGAATCCATCAAACGGAGGCGCCCGTGTGAAAGGGGCCTAAGGAGTCAAAGATCTGTGAGTTGTTATAGGCCAGTATAGTCAATGGGAACTCAAATATTAACCACTTCAATACCGGGCACTTTCACCCCCTTCCTACCCAGGCCAACTTTTCAGCTTTCAGCGGTCACACTTTGAATGACAATTACGCGGTCATGCAACACTGTACTCAAATGAAATTTGTATCACTTTTTTCACACAAGTAGACCTTTCTTTTGGTGGTATTTAATCACCACTGGGGTTTAAATTTTTTGCTAAATAAATTTAAAAAGAGTGAAAATTTTGGGGGAAAAAGTGTTTTGCTTCCTTTCTATTATAAATAATCTTTCTTCATAAATTTAGACCAAACTGTATTCTGCTATATTTTAGTTAAAACCATTAAAATCAGTGTATATTATTTAGTCTGTAGGAAAGTTATAGACTCTACAAACTATAATATACATACAGTATCTCACAAAAGTAAGTACACCCCTCAGTCACATTTGTGTAAATCTTTTCTTCTATCTTTTCATGTGACAACACTGAAGAAATGACACTTTGCTACAATGTAAAGTAGTGAGTGTACAGCTTGTATAAGAGTGTAAATTTGCTGTCCCCTCAAAATAACTCAACACACGGCCATTAATGTCTAAACCGCTGGCAACAAAAGTGAGTACACCCCTAAGTGAAAATGTCCAAATTGGCCCCAATTAGCCATTTTCCCTCCCCGGTGTCATGTGACTCATTAGTGTTACAAGGTCTCAGGTGAGAATGGGGAGTGTGTGTGGCGGCAACCAGGTGAGGAGTACAAAGACAAGTGTGTCTTGCCTACAGTCAAGCATGGTGGTGGGAGTGTCATGGTCTGGGGCTGCATGAGTGCTGCCGGCACCGGGGGGCTACAGATCATTGAGGGAACCATGAATGCCAACATGTACTGTGACATGCTGTCATGGACATTCTACTTCCAGACCTGCAACAGGGCTCAGGCGCATCCCCACCAACAGGTTCCCAGTAACGAACAGGCGTGCGCCAATGCGCGTGCGCCGATCGCGGAGATCGCACGCACAGTAACGCGGCTTTGGTGCCCAGTGGCCTTTAAGAGGGGCTTTCACCATTCAGCTCTTGCTGTTTGATCTACAGCTTCACCTGTGACCTGTTCCTGTAATCTACATCCGATCACTTGACCTGGCTTTCTGACCACGCTGCTGTCTCCAATCCTGAACCTTGGCTTTCCCTGACTCTGATCCTGTTTACCTGCCTGCCTGATCACCTGTTACCAGAAACCAGCCTGAGCTTGACCATTCCTTGCCTGCCGATTCTGTTGAACTGATCCACTGTGTATGACCCGGCTTGTCTGACCTTGCTTCTGCCTGCTGTGTGCACCCTGCTGATCTGCATCCAGCTTACCTGCACCCTGCTGACCTGCATCCAGCTTACCTGCACCCTGCTGACCTGCATCCAGCTTACCTGCAGCCTGCTGACCTGCATCCTGCTGACCTGCATCCTGCTGACCTGCATCCAGCTTACCTGCAGCCTGGTGACCTGCATCCAGCTTACCTGCACCCGGTACTCCAGCCAGTTCCAGTGTCTCCCAGTGGACATCATCTCCAGTTCCAGAGAATCCACCAGGCACTCATACCCCACTGTGCTCCTACGGTCACTGTCCTCAACTCCAGTGATCTGGGAACCAGGGCTGTACAAGAGGTCTTCCTCTGCACGTCAGGCTCACATACGAGGTACGTGTCACATGTTGAAGCAGAGCATGATCTCCTCCCTTCAGAGACTGGGCCGCAGGGCAGTATTCCAACATGATAACGACCCTAAACACACCTCCAAGATGACCACTGCCTTGCAAAAGAAGCTGAGGGTAAAAGTGATGGACTGGCCAAGCATGTCTCCAGATCTAAACCCTATTGAGCATCTGTGGGACATCCTCAAACAGAAGGTGGAGGAGCGCAAAGTCTCTAACATCCACCAGCTCCGTGATGTCGTCATGGAGGAGGGGAAGAGGACTCCAGTGACAACCTGTGAAGCTCTGGTGAACTCCATGCCCAAGAGGGTTAAGGCAGTGCTGGAAAATAATGGTGGCCACACAGAGTAATGACACTTTGGGCCCAATTTGGACATTTTAAATTAGGGGGGCACTCACTTTTGTTACCAGCGGTTTAGACATTAATGGCTGTGTGCTATAGGAAATAATCCATAAAACAAGCTATGGGGTACATGCTAATAAAAGGAGGTTTCCACTCACACATTCCTTGCTAAGGTGAGGATCACAACGGGTTAGAAGAGTCTGTTGGAGACTCTGTGTTCTTCAAAGGGGGAGCCAAATAAGGTGGGTTGGAAAGCTGCACAAGGAACTCTACTAGGTACCTCCAAATTGATAGACATCAAAGAGGAGATTGTAAGAAGCATGTAAATGCTCCTGTTCTTTAACAGCTGCTGGTCTCATTCCAGCATCCTGATTTTGGCTATGATGCATTCCTGTCTATTTGTCCACCTACAAAGTGATTAGTGTAGCCAGTCTCTGGGTGGAGACCAAGCCTGATTTAAGCCAGCAAAGCCTGCAGTCTCATGCTTTTGATAGCGTGTGTAAAACATGCTCAAGTTCTCTGTCTGTCTGTCCTGCTCTGCTGTTTGGATTCCCGTGTTTATGAAATTGGATCGGATATTGACTATTTTCTGAACTCTGCCTGCCTTTTGATTATGGATTGACCCTGACTATTCTGAACCTTGCCTGGACTGTCCTTGTCAATGTCACTGTCAATGGACTGTCTTTGGACCACTCTGCCCATCTTCCAACTGCAAGTACCTGTTTGCTTTGCTCAGTTCACGCCTGCCCAGCGTGGTGGCCAGGCACTATAGCATTGTGCATAAGTCTTGGGGGCAACCGAGTACTGGCAGGCCTGCTTGCCTTATCAGAAAGGGGGCTGCTATAGGTGATGAACACAGAAGTTAGATATAGTGTCTGACCACCTGCAATAGGGGTAAGCGTGCCTGAGATCCATAGCTATTGGAGGGATTATATATATCCAGACAAGATGGCTTGGAAAACTCCTCAAGGAACTCTTCCAGGTATCTCCACCTTGATGGACATCACAGAACATATACATACCTATTGGAGGGAATATGTATAGCAGTGGAGCCCATTGTTTTGTCCCTCAGAACCCCCCCCCCCCCCCCCAGAAGGTGACTTGGAAAACTCCTAAAGGAACTCTACCAGGTACCTCCAACTTGATAGACATAAAAAAGATATGCATTGCTATTGGAGGGATTATATATGGCCCTGGAGTTTATTGTTTCCTCGGTTCCTCAGACCCCCCTCCCTCAGGGAAGCCAGATAAGGTGGCTTTCAAAACCCATGAAGGAACTCTACCAGGTACCTCCAACTTGATAGACATCAAAGAAGATATCCATAGCTATTGGAGGGATTATATATGGCCCTGGAGCTCACTGCTTCCTCTGTCGCTCAGAAGAACCCCCCCTCTCTCAGGGGAGCCAGGTAAGGTGGATGGGAAAATGCCTCAAGGAACTTTACCAGTTACCTACAACTTGATAGACATCAAAGAAGATATCCATAGCTATTAGAGGGGTTATATATGGCCCTGGAGCTCATTGATTCCTCTGTCCATGAGAACCCCCCCCTCGCTCAGGGGAGCCATTAAGGAACCCTGCCAGGTACCTCCAACTTGATGGACATCAAAGAGTATATCTATAGCTAATGGAGTGATTATATATCGCCCTGGAGATCACTGTTTCCTCTGTCCCTCAGAACATCTATATAAATAAAAGCACAAAAAGATTCTGGAGGATTGCTTAAATTTCAGATATAAATAAAAGTTTATTTTTTTCACTATAGAATAGTGGATGGATTGAGCAAACTATATCAGTACAGTCACTGTTTCCAAGATATTTGCACTCATCAATGCAGAATATGGAAATGGCATCATATACTGAGTAGGGCTTGGAGCCCCCTTGATGCTGTACAACACTCCAACTCCATAGAAGCATTTGAGGTTTTTTTCCTCTTGCACCAACAACAGCTAGCAAACTGGAACCATCTTTCTTATTGTTGGGGGTCAGAGAAGAAGAACTTGGCCGGCAGTTCTTAGAGTCCTGGAATAGAGGACTGTGCCTGACTTCTGCTAAGTAACAGCGGGAATGATTATAAACCAGCTCTGGTGGAATTAAAGCATAAACCCTATGGCAAGGAGAGCATTTATAGACAGACGTCAGTGTGCAGCTTTGAGTAAAAGGACGTAAACAACATGGAGATTAGCGCTGAAGGCACAGATAGATGATGCTAACACCCAGCATTATGTGTACAACCTTAAAGCTTTAAGCAGGAATGATAGATTCAAAGAGGTTTTCTTTAGATTGTCAGTATGGAATAATCTCTCACAGATCATGCAGATGGAGTTCACACAGTTCAGCTTACAGATCTATATATATTCTCTTTGTGAGCCAAGTTACAAATAGCCTAAAATATGCCAATACCCATTGACAGATCCTGATCTAATAGATTGTAAGCTCTTCCACCTTCAGTATCCACCCGTGTACCCTATTAGATTGTAAGCTCTTCTGCCTTCTGTATTCTCCCATATACTCTAATAGATTGTAAGCTCTTCTCACTCCTGTATCTTCCCCTATACCCTAATAGATTGTAAGCTCTTCTCTCTCCTGTATCTTCCCTTATACCCTAATAGATTGTAAGCTCTTCTCTCTCCTGTATCCTCCCTTGTACCCTAAGAGATTGTAAGCTTTTCTGCCTTCTGTATCCTCCCATACACTCTAATAGATTGTAAGCTCTTCTGCCTTCTGTATCCTCACATATACTCTAATAGATTGTAAGCTCTTCTCTCTCTTGTATCTTCCCTTATAACCTAATAGATTGTAAGCTCTTCCACTTGCTGAATGTATTCCTTATACTCAAATAGATTATAAGTTCTTCAACCTCCTATATCCTCCCTTATAGATTGTTGGATATAGACTTTTCTCTCCTGTATCCCCCCGTATACCCTAATAGATTGTAAGCTCTTTTCTCTCCTGTATCCTTCCTAGTACCCTAATAGATTGTAAGCTCTTCTCTCTCCTGTATCCTTCCTAGTACCCTAATAGATTGTAAGCTCTTCTGCCTTCTGTATCCTCCCATATACTCTAATAGATTGTAAGCTCTTCTCTCTCCTGTATCTTCCCGTATACCCTAATAGATTGTAAGCTCTTCTCTCTCCTGTATCTTCCCTTATACCCTAATAGATTGTAAGCTCTTCTCTCTCCTGTGTCCTCACTTAAGCTCTTCCATTTCTGTATCCTCCCTTATACCCTAATAGATTGTAAGCTCTTCTGCCTTCAGTACCCTCCCTTATACCCTAATAGATTATAAGCTCTTCTGCCTTTGGTATCCTCCCTTATACCCTAATAGATTGTAAACTCTTCCGCCTTCGGTATCCTCCCTTGTACCCATATAGATTGTAAGCTCTTCTCTCTCCTGTATCCTCCCTTATACCCTAATAGATTGTAAGCTCTTCCACTTGCTGAATGTATTCCTTATACTCAAATTGATTATAAGCTCTTCAACCTCTTAAATCCTCCATTATAGATTGTTGGACATAGACAAGAAAAAAGGAAAAAGAGGATACAAGATTAAATGCAGCATGTAGATGTTCTGTAGGAAACTGCTATTATGTTTCAGTAATTAGATTTTGTATGTTGGTCTTGTATTATTGTACAGTATTATTCTTCTAAAAGAGAGACAGCAGTGATTGTTTCATAGTGCCAACATCCAAATAGACAGATACAAAAAGAAAAGGATTCCCCTTGGGGTAGTACTTTAACGGTACTCAAATAGTAGTCAAATTATTTTATAAAGACAATCATATATTTATTAAGGAATTACAAAGATAAAAACACGAATCATGGAGTGTACATATCAACCATAACTGATATCGCAAGCAGTCGAAGTGGATGGCAGTGCGTTAAATCCTTCACCCGACGCGTTTCGGAGTCTACAAGAGATACTCCTTCCTCAGGGGTAGACAGGATATAAAGACTCTATGAGATAAGTGCAAACCATTAAATGCCTATACATGTCATTAGCGAATAATGATGTATTACAAAAATCTGCTAAATACACAACTTACAATTGCAACCATCAGATGCCTATAGCGCACTCCATATGTTTGAAAAACAACATCACAGACAACACAATGGCCACGGGAGACCGCCATCGCGACGGCTGCTATTGTAAGTTGTGTATTTAACAGATTTTTGTAATACAACATTATTCGCTATAGACATGTATAGGCATTTACTTGTTTGTACTTATCTTATAGAGTCTTTATATCCTGTCTACCCCTGAGGAAGGAGTATCTCTTGTAGACTCAGAAACGCGTTGGGTGAAGGATTTAACTCAATGCCATCCACTTCGACTGCTTGCGATATCAGTTATGGTTAATATGTACACTCCATGATTCATGTTTTCATCTTTGTAATTTCTTAATAAATGTATGATTATCTTTATATACATTTTGACTACTATTTAAAGTGCCGTTAAAGTCCTACCCCAAGGAGAATCCTTTTCTTTTTGTATCTTTTAGTATTATTCTTATGTATCATTGTACAAAATTATTCTTATGTATCATTGTACAGAATTTATTCTTGTATATCATTATTATTATTAAATGTTATTGCACGGCATCATTCCTATGTATCATTCATCATTATAAAGTATCATTCTTATGTATCACTGTACAGCAGGGGCGTTGCTAGGTCTACAAAAGATCTGGGGCTAGAGCCCATAGCAGCGTAGTAAAGAAAGTCATACTGTACGCTTGGTCGGGCATACACATGTATATACAGCAATATACGTGTATGTGTGTGTGTGTGTGTATATATCCCCAGAGAGCCCCCCGCTTACATCAGGGTCCCCAGAGAGCCCGCCCTTGCATCAGGGTCCCCAGAGAGCCCCCCTTACATTAGGGTCCCCAGAGAGCCCGCCCTTACATCAGGGTCCCCAGAGAGCCCCCCCTTACATTTGGGTCTCCAGAGAGCCTCCCTGTTAAAATCAGGGTCCCCAGAGAGCCTCTCCCTTGCATCAGGGTCCCCAGAGAACCCCCCCTTACATTAGGGTCCCCAGAGAGCCTCCCTGTTAAAATCAGGGTCCCTAGAGAGCCTCTCCCTTGCATCAGGGTCCCCAGAGAGCCCCCCCTTACATTAGGGTCCTCAGAGAGCCTCTCTCTTGCATCAGGGTCCCCAGAGAGCCCCCCCTTACATCAGAGTCCCCAGAGCCCCCCCCTTACATCAGAGTCCCCAGAGAGCCTCCCACTTGCATCAGGGTCCCCAGAGAGCCCCCCTTACATTTGGGTCCCCAGAGAGCCTCCCTATTAAAATCAGGGTCCCCAGAGAGCCTTTCTCTTGCATCAGGGTCCCCACAGAGCTCCCCCCTTACATTAGGGTCCCCAAAGAGCCTCCCTACTAAAATCAGGTTCCCCAGAGAGCCTCTCCCTTGCATCAGGGTCCCCTGAGAGCCCCCCACTTACATCAGGGTCCCCAGAGAGCCTCCCCTCCCCTCGGGGACCCCTGCAGAGACTCGGGGCTTTGGGCCCCAGATTCGGGGCTATAGCCCCAAAAGCCACCCCCCTCGCGACGCCACTGCTGTACAGCATTATTATTGTGTGTCATTCTATAGTCTTATACTTATGTATCATTAATCATTGTATAGTACATTATAATTTTTGTATATTAATGTACAGCGTCATTCTTCTGTATCAGATACAGAATGTATCATTGTACAGTATTTATTCTTGTATATTATTATACAGTAGCATTATTCTTATGTATCAATGTACAGTGTCACTCTTGTATATGATTGTACAGTATTGTCCTTGTATATGATTGTACAGTGTCATCCTTGTATATGATTGTATAGTGTCACTCTTGTATATGATTGTACAGTATTGTCCTTGTATATGATTGTACAGTGTCATCCTTGTATATGATTGTATAGTGTCACTCTTGTATATGATTGTATAGTATCATTCTTGTATATGATTGTACAGTGTTATTCTTGTATATGATTGTATAGTGTCATCCTTCTATATGATTGTACAGTGTCATCCTTGTATATGAATGTACAGGATCATTCTTGGATGTGCAGTATTAGTGTCCAGGCGATGTCTGCGCTGTGCGGGGCGCCCTCTTCTGTGCATCAGAGGATGTGCAGCTTCAGTGTTGCAGCCCAGCACAGAGCTCAGTATCCGGGGAAGAGGCTCTCAGCTGCTTTTCTATGGCAATGTGACCATCTTTCCATCTCTCCATCTCTGCAATGAACAATAGAGAAGCAAAGATGGGCAATTCAAGAAATACAACCAATTATGGCCGCCTTGGAAGGGATTATTGGGGGCAGTAAGCAAAATATAACAAGTTGGATAGACGGATGTCTCCTCTCTAAAGCCTCGTGCACGCGGTGCGATTGTTGGCAGGGGATTGTCTGTTGACAGACTGTTGTCCTAAAATCCGACCTTTAGTACGCTCCTTCTGGCAATTGTTGTCCAACTTTCGGCCAACAAACGTTGGATGGCAGGCTAGTAAATTTTCGGCGGACAACGGCCTGTTGTCAGATTTTTGCATCGTCTGTACACAAGTCCGTCACACAAAAGTCGAAAGTACAAACACGCATTGCTCGGAATCATTGCTGACCAAACACGAAATGAAGGGGCCCAAAGGGTGGCGCTCAAGAGCTGAAATTCCTCGTAGTACGTCACTACGTTCGTGTTTGTTGGCCGACAAGTGTATGCTGTTAGTATGCAAGACAAGATCCCGGAACACACCCTTCGGACAAAAGTCTGACGCTCGGTTGGCCAATCCAATCGTGTGTACGAGGCTTTAGAGATAGTTTTTTTTTATTTTAATTTTAGTTATAGTTTTGTCTTTTGTTTTTTTTAGCATATTTTGGATCTGTGTTGGGAATATTGTCTGTGAATAGAGGGATCCTCTGCTGGCTGCCCACATTACTTTACACTTCACTCATAGTAAGTCAATGTAAAGGTTCACTTTGCAGGCTGGTCTACAGGCAATTTGACTGTAGAATCTCTGCTACATCCACCATCGGATTGTTTAGGGTCTGCCTGATTTGGTTCTATTTGAAGGATTGTTCAGGTTTGTCCTCACATTACATTGTTTCTGGTAGAGCTAAAGGTGATTGTACAGAGATTGTACAGAGATTGTACAGAGATTGTACAGCCAGGTTTAGAACTATCTACAACTATGTGGTGCAAGGGCCTGCTTTTCCTGGATACAAATTGATTGGATGGGTAAAGTAGGTCGTCATATGATCTGGACATGGTGACGTATTTGGTGGGCTTCAGTTTCAACCTGCTGAATAGTAACCCGAATCCCCCCCCCCCCCATTACCCCAACAGTTTCTTCTACTTTGCAGTCCGCACTGCCAATTTGGGGGGGGGGGGGAGGGTGTCCCACGTCCTTGTTGGGTTTTAAATATCATTATATTTTTGGTAGTAGGAGTAGTACATTTTCCATTTCTTTGATGTCCATTACATACCTATCACCAAGGCATTGGTCACATGACCTTCTTCCAGGGGTCCTTGGTGACAGACAGCGAGTCAACCTGTATAGAGATTCCCACCATCAGCAGGAGTCATGTGACTTCATGTAAGTGAGCTGAAGAATTTAGAAGGCAGAAAACATCATTTTATTCTGAGATTATTCTTTCCCCTTCTCCTTCTCCTTCCCCTACCCCTTCCCTTTCCCCTGCTCCTTCCCTTCTCCCTGCCCCTTCCCTTCTCCCTGCCCCTGCTCTTCCCCTGCCCCTTCCCCCTGCCCCTTCCCCTTCCCTTTCCCCTGCCCCTGTCCTTCCCCTGCCCCTTCCCCATGCCCCTTCTCCTTCCCCTGCCCCTTCCCCATGCCCCTTCCCTTTCCCCTGCCCCTTCCCTTTCCCCTGCCCCTTCCCTTCTCCCTGCCCCTGCTCTTCCCCTGCCCCTTCCCTTCCTCCTGAACCCTTCCCCTCCCCTTTCCCCTGCCCCTGTCCTTCCCCTTCCCCTGCCCCTTCCCCATGCCCCTTCTCCTTCCCCTGCCCCTTCCCTTTCCCCTGCCCCTTCCCTTCTCTCTGCCCCTGCTCTTCCCCTGCCCCTTCCCTTCCTCCTGCCCCTTCCCCTTCCCTTTCCCCTGCCCCTGTCCTTCCCCTGCCCCTTCCCCATGCCCCTTCTCCTTCCCCTGACCCTTCCCTTTCCCCTTCTCCTGCTCCTTCCCTTTCCTTCCCCTGCCCCTTCTCTTTCCCCTGCCCCTGCCCTTCCCCTGCCCCTTCCCTTTCCCTTTCTCCTTCCCTTTCCTTCCCCTGCCCCGTGCCCCTTGTACTTCCCCTGCTGTTTTCCTTTCCTCTGCCCCTTCCCTTTCCCCTTCTCCTGCTCCTTCCCTTTCCTGTGCCCCTGCTCTTCCCCTGTCCCTTCCCTTTCCCATGCTCCTTCTCCTTCCCCTTGCCCTTCCCTTTCCTGTGCCCCTTCCCTTTCCCCTTCTCCTGCTCCTTCCCTTTCCTGTGCCCCTGCTCTTCCCCTGTCCCTTCCCTTTCCCATGCTCCTTCTCCTTCCCCTTGCCCTTCCCTTTCCTGTGCCCCATGCCCTTCCCCTGCCCCTTCTTCTGCCCCTTCCCCTTCTCCTTGTTTTAACCCCCGTCAGTTTTTTTTTGTTTTTGATCTAAGAGAGAAAATCCCTTCAAAGTGAGGGAATTCCTGGTTGTCACCAGATCTAGCATCTCCACTGGAAGATTTCCCCTCTATTCCTGTTCTGGTGACAACCCAAAATTTGGAATTTTCTTTTACTTTCACTGTTGATAACTACAGACACCAGGACAGACAGAAAGGGGGTACAAGCGCCAATAAACACCTGACAGGGGTTCTACCCCCCCTCCATTCTATCCAAGACTTTAGTTAGTGACATATAGATATATGTCACTATCTCTCTCTCTCTCTCTCTCTCTCTCTCTATAGATATCTATCTATCTATCTATCTATCTATCTATCTATCTATCTATCTATCTATCTATCTATCTATCTATCTATCTATCTATCTATCTATCTATCTATCTATCTATCTATGTATATAGCTATATATATCTATTTTATATATATATATATATATATATATATATATATATATATATATATATATATATATATATATATATATATATATATATATAAAATATATTTAAAATATTATAATACAATGGTATTACTTATGTTACTGTTATTTGTATTATTATTATAGTAGTAATATTAATATTTTATATGAATATCATAATATATATTATTAATATTATTAGTATTTTTATTATGATGATTATTAAAACATTTGTGTATTAATATAATAAAGGGTACTTTTTATACTCAATATTACATGTGTGTTTTAACAATATAAAGATTATTTTTATGTACATTTTTATTACAACTTTTCATCTACCGTATATACTCGAGTATAAGTCGAATTTTTCAGCACATTTTTTTGTGCTGAAAGTGCCCCCCTCGACTTATACTCGAGTCAAGCACTTTTCTGCAGCAAAAAATTTCATTTTCTGAACCGACTTTGGGGCCCCGTATCTCAGGGCCACTTGGTGCTAGGAACCCCAAATTTGATATGCAAACCCAGTGTAACTGGTACCATAACATATCCAAAGCTGGGGTCCCTAGCACCAAGTGGCCCTGAGATACAGGGCCCCAAAATCCGGTTCAGAAAATGTCATTCCCTGCTGCAGAAAAGTGCTTGACATTTTCTGAACTGATTTTTGGGGCCCTGTATCTTGGGGATACTTGGTGCTAGAAACCCCAGCTTTGGATATTTTATGGTGCCAGTTCCACTGGGTTTGCACACCAAATTTGGGGTTCTTAGCACTAAGTGGCCCAGAGATACGGGGCCCCAAATTCGGTCAACTGTGTCCATCTGCAGCAATGTCATTTCGGGACCCTTTGGGTTCAGAGACCCCAAATTTTGGCTACAGCTAGGGGGCATCTAGGAACCCTTAACTACCGAGTTTGAAGTTCAGGGGACCTATGGCTGCAAATGGGCACAGTGAGGCTGCAAATGGGCATTGTTGACCCTCTTTTCCACTTACAGTAGCTGTGCATTTCTCACCCTCGTCTTATACTCGGGTCACTAAGTTTTTCCCATTTTTTTTGTGGTAAATTAGGGCCTCGACTTATACTCGAGTATATACGGTATATATATATATATATATATATATATATATATATATATATATATATATATATATATATAAATAAATATATACATAAATAAATAAAATAACATATATATATATATATATATATATATATATATATATATATATATATATATATATATATACATATATATTACAGTATATTATAATTACTTATTATAGTATTGTTAATTATACAGTACAATGGTATGAAGATCAATTTATATATACATTATTACAACTTTTTGGCGTTTTTAAAATATTTGTGTTAATATGAAGATGACTTTTTATATATATGGTATTATTACAACATTTGTGTTAAAAAAAAAAAAAAAAAAAGTAAAATAAAATAAATAAATAAATAAATGACTAATTAAAAAATGTTCTAAAGTGCCCCCCGCCCTCCAACGCTCGCACGCAAAGCCGAACGTGCGCGTCGGTCCCACGCGCGCGCAAACATCGATTGTCCCACCCATGTGAGGTATCGCCGCGAAGGTCGGATCATGCCCATTTTTATTCTTGCCTATGGCAGCACTAAACCAAAAATACCCCCCACCGGAGACAATTATCTGCCGCCTCCCGAATTTATTACGCGGGATGGTCATCTAGGTAACCCACATCCCATCAAATTAAAATTAAAATATATATATATATATATATATATATATATATATATATATATATATATATATATATAATTCTGCACTACAAGTCCCAGCAGGCGGACCTTTTGGGTCTATTCCTCCTCCCTGCTCCCGATGGATCCCCCCTTCCCTTGCGGCAGGGTCTCGGTGGCGGAGGGTCCTCGGCGCGGTGAAGGTCCTCCTCGTTGGAAGCTCCCACCGGTGAAGGAAGGTGGAGGGGGGGAGGGGATATAAATGAGACTCGGGGGAGATGAAATAATAGGTTATGACCGAGCGCTAGATTGTGTGCGGAGTACGATCGTGTTATCAACTGTAAGGAGTGAGCAGAATCCCCAGAGGACGCGGCACATCTGCAGCTTCACATCCACGTGGGGGTTACCGAACGAACGCGGCTCGCCACCCGCCCACCTTGTTTGTGTCACACGCTCACCCAGCCCCCCCCCCCCATTATCATATCCATTCATGTCCTCTACGCCGGGAAGAGTTCCATTAAACCCTATCTGTGTGCCGAGCTGGAGACGGCTTTCAGCATTTCCCAACAGACAGGGGGGGGGGGGGGATGGGGGGCGCCACGGATCAGGAATGCAAATTCGGAGACCGCCGTGCGGAGGGCTTCACTGATCAGCTGCGGGTTATACGAGCTGCTGGGGAGGACTACAAGTTCCAGCACTGCCTTTGTGTCAAAGGGACAAAAAAAAAAAAAAAAAAATATTACGCGATCCCTTTAGGGTGGGATTACACTTCTCCGTTCCTCCGCGTTGCATTAACGGAAGTCGCGTCGTTCCTTATCATTTGTTGTGTAAAAAGAGACGACTCGTCCACTGGGAGAGGTCCACCGACATTGGACATTGCCGGGAACAGGGTCACCCGCAAAACTGCCCCCCCCCCCGAAGATGTATGAGCGTTATGTGTCGGCAACCCCCCCTCCCCCTCCACCCCCCCCCCCACACACACAAAAACACTGAGAAATAATCTCCATGCTTCCCCCTAATCATAAATCCCCCCTCCACCCAGCACTGCTGAAATCCCCCTCTCAGCACAAATCTTTGCCCCCCCCCTCCCCCAAACAAAAATAAATCACTCCTCATAGCGCAAATCCTCTACCCCTAAAATTTCCCATCCTAGTGCACCCCCCCACTTCAAATCCCCCCTCCCAAAACAAATTCCCCCTCCCAGCTCAAATTCCGGCATGAATCCCCCTCCCAGAACAAATCCCCTACAAATCCCACCAGAGCCCCCTCCCAGCACATATGCTTCCTAAATTCCCCTCACAGCACACATTCCCCCCAAATGCCCCCTCCCAGTACAAATCCCCCGGAGCCCCCTCCCAGCACAAATGCTTCCTAAATCCCCCTCCCAGCACAAATGCTTCCTAAATCCCCCTCCCAGCACAAATACTTCCTAAATCCCCCCCCCCAGCACAAATCCCCCTCCCAGCACAAATCCCCCTCCCAGCACAAATCCCCCTCCCAGCACAAATTCCAGCACAAATTTCCCCCAAATCTTCCCTCCCAGAACAAATCCCCCTCCCAGCACAAATGCTTCCTAAATCCCCCTCCCAGCACAAATTCTCCCTCCCAGGACAAATCCCCCCAAAATACCACCTCCCAGCACAAATTCCCCACAAATCCCCCTCCCAGCACAAATCCCCCCTCCCAGAACAAATTTCCCCCAAATCCCCCTCCCAGCACAAATTCCCCTCAAATCCCCCCTCCCAGCACAAATGCTTCCTAAACCCCCCCTCCCAGTACAAATTCTCCCTCCTGGGAAAAATCCCCCCAAAATATCACCTCCCAGCATAAATTTCCCCCAAATCCCCCTCCCAGCACAAATTCCCCTCAAATCCCCCCTCCCAGCACAAATCCCCCCTCCCGGAACAAATTTCCCCCAAATCCCCCTCCCAGCATAAATTCCCCTCAAATCCCCCCTCCCAGCACAAATCCCCCCTCCCAGCACAAATTCCCCCTCCCAGCACAAATCTCCCCTCCCAGCACAAATCCCCCCTCCCAGCACAAATTCCCCCTCCCAGCACAAATTCCCCCTCCCAGCACAAATCCCCCCTCCAGCACAAATTCCCCCTACCAGCACAAATCCCCCTCCCGGAACAAATTTCCCACAAATCCCCCTCCCAGCATAAATTCCCCCCAAATATCCCCTCCCAGCACAAATTCCAGTACAATTTTCCCCCAAATCTCCCCTCCCATCACAAATCCCCCTCAAATCCCCCCTTCCAGCACAAATCCCCCCTTTCAGCACAAATCCCCCTCCTAGAACAAATCTTCCACAAATCCCCCTCCCAGAACAAATCTTCCACAAATCCCCCCTTCCAGTACAAATTTCAAATCCCCCCTCCCAGCACAAGTTTCCCCCAAATACCCCCCCCAACACAAATTCCCCACAAATCCCCCCTCCCAGTACAAATTTCAAATCCCCCCTCCCAGCACAAGTTTCCCCCAAATACCCCCCCCAACACAAATTCCACACAAATCCCCCCTCCCAGCACAAATCGTCTTCCCTAACACAAATCCCCCTAAATCACCACTCTTAGCACTTACCCCCCCCCCATTCCCCCTTTCCAACACAAATCCCCTTGCCCCCAAACTCCTTGTGACACCCCCTCCCCCCCACCTCACATGGTACCACAGAGCCCAGGGCCGCCGCCCCTCCTGCCACCCCTTGTCCCGATCCCCTGAGAAGGGATCAAAAACGATGGAAACGGGGCGTTACTGTGCATTGCCATGCGCTGCAAAGCGATGAGCGTCAGAGCGGCATCTCTTCAGGCCCCGCTCAGATCTCGTGATTTGAAATCGCAGTCAGGATCTCCAGGATCTCCAGGATCCTCCCCCTGGTTCTAAATCGCAGCAGAACGCGCAATGTGCGTTTGGATGCCATTGTCCCTGTAATGGCACTACAAACGCAATGCGATTCTGCTTCGATCGAACCACCAAATCACACGGTAAAGTTTAAAAATCACACTAAGCTGGTCGCCGGAAAAAAAAAAAAGGAGCAGGAGCTTCGTTTGGGCAGCAAACACACATAGGGGCAGCCCATTGAAGTGAATGGGAAAATCGCACGACAAACGTCGCAAGATCGCCTTTTCCCCGCCACATGTGAACTCATATGCATTAGGCTAGGTCAAGATCTGTACGTGCCGGGAATGGTAACGGCACCCCCCCCCCCCCCGCGCGCGCACGCGTCCGCAAACGTGCACGTTTTTTTGCGCGTGCAAAGCCGCATGACGCCACAACACCATACAGAGCCATGACACACAAATCTGACTGCGCTGCATAGAGGTGGCAACCATTAGGATGACACATCGATTAAAAAAACAAAACCAAAAAAAACCAAAAACTCATGTACATGGACATTCAATAAAGCTAAACCACCCAACACATCTGTGCGGTTGCGCAGGGGTAAAGGCGGGCTTTACTGCCCTCCAATCACACAAATGCATTGCTGAGCGGCTGTGTTCATGTGCTGAGAGTGCAATTACTGATGATGCAGAGTAATCAGCAGTGGAAAATCAACAGTTTTTTTTTTTTTTTCTTTACTTGGTGCTCTGGCTCTGTATCAGAAAGCTGTGTGGGGTCAGGAGCTCCAGAGGCCGCTCTGTGCCTGGGCAGATCATTTACATGGCTGCAGCCGTACGTGTTCTAAGTTTCAACTGTGAACTGCTGCACATCCAAGCAATTGTTTGATTTATTCATTTATTTATTTTATTTTCATTTTCTGTATTTGTTGTTCATGTAGTTATGATGATGAGGATGATTATTATTGTGTTGCTTAATTTATGTATTTATTTATGCGTGTATTTATGTTATTGTTTGTTTATTCATTTAATACATTGTATTTGTATTTATTTCTTCATTTTGTTATTTCTTTAGTTTTATTCATCAATTATGCATTATTTATGTATTGTTAAATTTTCTGTATTTTTATATTCATTTACGTTGTGTTTATGATGAATATTATTATTTTATTAATTAATGTATGCATGTATTTATGTTATTGTGTGTTTAATAATTTATTAAATGTTATTTGTATTTATTTATTTATACATTCATTTATTTCTTTATTTTGTTATTTATTTTTTTTATGTATTAATTATGCATTATTTATTTATTGTTTATTTAATTATTACTTTAAATATTGTTTATTTATTTATTTCTGTATTTCGTTCATTAGTTAGTTGTTTATTCACGTGTTTAATTTTCATTAGTTTTCTGAGCAATTGCTCATTTTATTAATTAATTTATTTATTTATTTATTTTGAATTTTCTGTATTTATATGTTCATTTACGTTGTTATTATGATGATTATTATTATTTTTTTACTTAATGTATGCATGTATTTATTTATGCATGCATGTGTTTGTTATTGTGTGTTTATTAATTTAATACATGTTATTTGTATTTATTTATTTATAAATTCATGTATTTCTTTATTTTGTTATTAATTTTATATTTATTTATTAACTATGCATTACTTATGTATTGATAATTTAATTAGTACTTTAAATATTGTTTAAATATTTATGTATTTAGTTCATTAGTTAGTTGTTTGTTCATGTGTTTAATTTTCATTTGTTTTCCGAGCAATTGCTTATTGTATTCATTTTTTATTTATTATTTATTTATTTGATTTGAATAGAATTTTCTGTATTTATATATTCATTTATGTTGTTATTATGATGATTATTATTATTTTATTACTTAATGTATGTATGTATTTATTTATGCATGCATGTGTTTATGTTATTGTTTGTTTATTATTTTAATACATTTTATTTATACATTTATTTCTTTATTATGTTACTTATTTTATTTTTATTTATGAATTATGCATTATTTATTTATTGTTTATTTAATTATTACTTTATATATTGTTTATGTATTTATATATTTCATTGGTTTTCTGAGCAATTACTTATTTTAATTTTTATTTATTTATTTAAATTGAATGTTCTGTATTTATATATTCATTTATGTTGTTATTATAATAATTATTATTATTATTATTATTTTATTACTTAATGTATGTATGTATGTATGTATTTATTTATGCATGCATGTGTTTATGTTATTGTTTGTTTATTATTTTAATACATTTTATTTATACATTTATTTCTTTATTATGTTACTTATTTTATTTTTATTTATGAATTATGCATTATTTATTTATTGTTTATTTAATTATTACTTTATATATTGTTTATTTATTTATTTGAATGTAATTTTCTGTATTTATATATTCATTTATGTTGTTATTATAATTATTATTATTATTATTATTTTATTACTTAATGTATCCATGTATTTATTTATGCATGCATATTTATGTTTTTATGTTTATTAATTTAATACATTTCATTTGTATTTATTTATTTATATATTCATTTATTTCTTTATTTTGTTATTTATTTTATTTTTATTTATTAATTATGCATTATTTATTTATTGTTTATTTGATTATTACTTTATATATTATTTAGTTTTATTTTGATAATTTGTTTATTTTTCATTTGTTTTCCGAGCAATTGCTTATTTTATTATTTATTCATTTGATTTTACATTTCTGTATTTATGTATTCATTTTATGTTGTTATTATGATGATGATTATTATTAATAATTTATTTAATTATTTAGTTATTTCTTTTTTTTTTTCTTATTTTTGTTTAATAATTACTCATTACTCATTTATCATTAATTGTATTGTTAATGTATATATATAATATTTATTTGTTTGTTTATTTTGTTTTTCGTTTGTTTATTTTTCTTTTCTTTTTGTACTGGATCCTTATAAACTGTGAGGCCTTTCAAAAAAAATTTTTGGTAATCCCAGGAGCATACAGGGCATGCTGGGAGGTGTAGTTCCCCAGGAGATGCTCAATATCCGCTACAGTTCCTGCTGAGACCTGTAGTTCCCTTCCACCTGATTGTTCGTATATAAGCGAGAGAGACATGCTGGGAGGTGTAGTTCCCCAGCTGCTCAACATTTGCTACAGATCCTGCTGAGACTTGTAGTTCCCCCTGCACCTGATAGTTTATAAGAAGGCAGGCCCGGACATGCTGGGAGGTGTAGTTCCCCAGCACTTACAGAGCCAGAGGTTCCCATACAGGAGCCACTTAGTGCTTTCTGAGACTTGTAGTTCCTCAGATTAAAAAAAAAAAACAAACATTAAAAATGACAATAACATATAAAAACGTATATATGAGATGTTCATAGTCTTGCACTTGCCGTGTGGCAGGTGTGCCTGGGTTTTTATTTGTATTATTTTATTTTGTTTATTATTATTTTTTTTTTTTTTGCAATTTTATTTTTTTTTATTTTTTATTTTTTTACACAATTTTTTTTGGAGCCCTGTTTGGTGAAATATCAGGGGCAATCTGCGCCACACACGGCGTGAAGGGTTTTTTATTTTTATTTTATTTTATTTTTATTTGTTTTTGTTTTTTTTACAATTTTTTATTTATTTTTTAACACTTTTTTTTAGGAGCCCCATTTGGTGAAATATCAGGGGGAACAACCCCTTCACCTCGGTGTGTGGCGCAGATTCCCCTTGATATATAATATATAATAATATAAAAGGGGTTCCTAAAAAAATGTGTGAAAAATAAAAATAAAAAATAAAATTGTAAAAAAAAAAAAATTATAAAAAATAATAAACAAAATAAAATAATAAAATAAAAACCCAGACACACCTGCCACACCCCAAGTGCACGCCTATGAACATCTCATCAATGCAAAAATAAAATTAAAAAAATTGTAAAAAAAATAAAAACAAAAAAATATATATATATATTACAAAGACTACTGACACCAATCTCCCGGGGCTCCGAAAAAAAAAATGAAAAAAAAAATTGTAAAAAAAAAAAAAAAAATATTACAAACAAATAAAGTCTACTGACACCATCCACTACATTACGCGTTTGGTGAAATATCAGGGGGAACAATCCCTTCACCCCCGTGTGTGGCGCAGATTTCCCCTGATATTTCATCAAATGGAGCTCCTAAAAAAAAATGTGTAAAAAATAAAAATAAAAAATAAAATTGTAAAAAAAAAAAAAATATATATAAAAAATAATAAACAAAATAAAATAAAACTCCAGGCACGCCTGCCACACCCCAAGTGCACGCCTATGAACATCTCATCAATGCAAAAATAAAAATAAAAATTGTAAAAAAAAAAAAATATATATATATATATATATATATATATATATATATATATATATATATATATTAAAAATAAAGACTACTGACACCAATCTCCCGGGGCTCCGAAAAAAATGAAAAAAAAATTGTAAAAAAAAAAATATATATTACAAACAAAAAAAAGTCTACTGACACCATCCACTACATTACTACATCTTTCCTTTCCCTTCCCTTCCTTTTCCCTTCCCTTCCTTTCCTTTCCGTTCCCTTCCTTTTTTATTTTTTATTTTTTTTACATTTTTTTTTTAGGAGCCCTGTTTGGTGAAATATCAGGGAGAACAACCCCTTCACCCTGTGTGTGGCGCAGATTCCCCCTGATATTTCACCAAACGGGGCTCCGAAAAAAAAATGTGTAAAAAATAAAAAATAAAATTGTAAAAAAAAATTAAAAAATTATAAAAAATAATAAACAAAATAAAATAATAAAATAAAAACCCAGGCACACCTGCCACACCCCAAGTGCACTCATATGAACATCTCATCAACGCAAAAATAAAAAATAAAATTGTAAAAAAAATTTCAAAACAATATTACAAATAAAGACTACTGACACCGAATCTCCGGGGCTCCTAAAAAAAATGTGTAAAAAAAATAAAAAAATAAAAAATAAATTGTAAAAAAAAAAAATATATATTACAAACAAAAAAAAACTACTGACACCATCCACTACATTACTACATCTTTCCTTTCCCTTCCTTTCCCCTTCCCTTCCTTTCCCTTCCTTTTTTTTATTTTTTACACATTTTTTCTGTTTTCGTGAAATATCAGGGAGAACAACCCCTTCACCCCGTGTGTGGCGCAGATTCCACCTGATATTTCACCAAACGGGGCTCCGAAAAAAAAAAGTGTAAAAAATAAAAAAAAAAATTGTAAAAATTTTTTTAAAAATTATAAAAAATAATAAACAAAATAAAATAATAAAATAAAAACCCAGGCACACCTGCCACACCCCAAGTGCATGCATATGAACATATCATCAACGCAAAAATAAAAAATAAAATTGTAAAAATAATTTAAAAACAATATTACAAATAAAGACTACTGACACTAAATCTCCGGTGCTCCTAAAAAAAATGTGTAAAAAAAATAAAAAAATAAAAAAAAAAAAATTGTAAAAAAAAAAATATATATTACAAACAAATAAAAACTACTGACACCATCCACTACATTACTACATCTTTCCCTTCCCTTCCTTTCCCGTCCCTTCCTTTTTTTAAATTTTTTACACATTTTTTTTTAGTTTTCGTGAATTATCAGGGAGAACAACCCCTTCACCCCCGTGTGTGGCCCAGATTCCCCCTGATATTTCGCCAAACGAGGTTCCTAAAAAAAAAAATGTGTAAAAAATAAAAATAAAAAATAAAATTGTAAAAAAAAAAAAAAAAATTATAAAAAATAATAAACAAAATAAAATAATAAAATAAAAACCCAGGCACACCTGCCACACCCCAAGTGTGCGCCAATGCAAAAATAAAAAATAAAATTGTAAAAAAAAATTTAAAAAAATATTACAAATAAAGACTACTGACACCAATCTCTGGGGCTCCTAAAAAAAAATGTGTAAAAAAATAAATAGATAAATAAATAAAAATTGTAAAAAAAAAATTTAAAAATTATAAAAAATAATAAACAAAATTAAATAATAAAATAAAAACCCAGGCACACCTGCCACATCTCATCAATGCAAAAATAAAAATTAAATTGTAAAAATAATATATATAAAAAAAGAAAAAAAAATTACAAATAAAGACTACTGACAGCAATCTCTGGGGCTCCTAAAAAAATGTGTAAAAAAAAAAAAAATATATATATATATATATATATTATAAATAAAAACTACTGACACCATCTACTACATTACTGACACCAATCTCTGCTCTACAGACACCGTCAGTATAGGTGCGTCTGAGATTTGAGGTGCATGCCCTAATGCAATAGGCTGTGTACACCTATGGAGATGTTAGTGTTTGGGTCTGCTGGGATTTGTAGTCCTCCAGCAGCTGTGAAGGGCGCCGGGCTCGTCGGTCCCTCGTAGACGTTGGACCATCACGCTGCAGAAGGATGAGGTGGAGGAGGGGAGGAGGGGGGGGGATGAGCTGCCTCCAGCCGCTGTCACAGATTGCACGTCGCTCGCTGGCAGCAGACAATCTATCACCGGCTGCAGACAGGAATCTTCCCACCAGATCTCATCTAATCTCCACCGGCTGTCAGGAAGATCTCATCACAGCGAGGATTAACCCGTCCGGTGACGAGGAAAGAAAAGAAAAAAAGTGTGCTTCTCTCCCCCCCGGCCAGCCGGCAGCTGTTGTGGGACTACCGATCCCAGCCGGTGTGCTGCCAAGTGAAGGTTGTGATGGCCGAGCCGGTACCTGCACTGGAGCAGGCTGATCACCTGCAGGTCTGAGCAGCTGGGCGGGAACCAGCGCCGCACCCGGAAGGGCGTTCACACCTGTGCGCTAAAACGCCACAACGCGCCGTGGCGACGCAACCGTCATTCACCCGGCGCAGTAGTGATAACACACCGCAGTGCAAACAACTTTTACCGTATTATGAAAGAAAAAAAAAAGAGTTCATGTGCATTTCTTCATCCTTTGTGGGGCATTTTCAGCCCAATCATAATGAGTTTAGAAACGCGTGTTAACAAGGGGCAAAACGCACATCATCAACGCATAAAACAAATCCTTCCACACAGCTTCCAGCTACAGCAAATGCAGCCAATTTTCTGCCACCCAATCCATCGTAATGGCAGAATACCAGTACAAACCTCCCATCCCCCATAATACCGATCCGTGCTTTATCTCCACTACACAACCCTACAGTCCGGATGGTGGAGAATCTTTTTTGGAAGGGTGAATATTTTTGGTGAATGTGCTTTGCCTACAAATGCACATCACATTTTGGGTGATTCTGTAACAAACTTGACCATACATTATACAATCTGCTCCCCCCCCCCCCTCCTTCTTTCTTTCCCCCCTTCAGTTTTATAAAGGTCCCCCATTGTCCAGATTGATTTCCTTCCATTTCCCTTCCATACCCTTTCCCTTCTTTTCCCTTCCCTTCCATTTCCCTTCCCTTACTTTCCCTTCCATTTCCTTTCCCTTCCCTTCCATTTCCTTTCCTCCCCTTTCCTTCCTTTTCCTTCCTTTTCTTTCCTTTGCCTTCCTTTCCCTTCCCTTTCCCATCACTTCCCCTCCCTTTCCCTTCCCATTCCCTTCCTTCCTTCCTTCCTTCCTTCCTTCCTTCCTTCCTTCCTTCCTTCCTCCCTTCCTTCCTTCCTTCCTTCCTTCCTTCCTTCCTTCCTTCCTTCCTTCCTTCCTTCCTTCCTTCCCTTCCCTTCCCTTCCCTTCCCTTTCTTTCCCTTCCTTTCCTTTCCCTTACCTTCCCTTTCTTGCTTTCCCTTCCCTTCCTTTCCCTCCCTTTCCCCTTTCCTTCCCTTTCACTTCCTTTCCCCCTTTGTCTTCCTTTCTCTTCCATTCCTTTCCTTTTTTTACTTCCTTCTTTCCTTCCTTCCTTCCTTCCTTTTTATAAAGCTCCCCCGTTGTCCAAATTGATTTCCTTCCCTTCCCTCCCCTTCCTTTCCTTCCCTTCTCTTCCCTCCCCTTCCTTTCCTTTCCCATCCTTTCCTTTCTTTTCCCATCCCTTCCATTCTCTTCCATTTCCCTTCCCTTCCCTCCCCGTCCCTCCCCTTCCCTCCCCTTCCCTCCCCTTCCTTTCCTTCCCTTCTCTTCCCTCCCCTTCCTTTCCTTCCCCATCCTTTCCTTTCTTTTCCCTTCCCTTCCATTCTCTTCCATTTCCCTTCCCTTCCCTCCCCGTCCCTTCCCTTCCCTCCCCTCCCCTTCCTTTCCTTCCCTTCCCTTCTCTTCCCTCCCCTTCCTTTCCTTTCCCTTCCCTCCCCTTCCTTTCCTTTCCCATCCCTTCCCTTCTCTTCCATTTCCCTTTCCTTCTCCCTCCCCTTTCCTTCCCTTCCCATTCCCTTCCCCTCACTTTCCCTTCCCTTTCCTTCCTTTCCCTTCCCTTCCATTTCCCTTCCTTTCCCTTCCCTTCCCTTTCTCTTTATTTCCCTTCCCTTTCCCTTCATTTACCTTTCTTTCCCTTTCTCTTTATTTCCTTTCCCTTACCTTCCCTTTCTTACTTTCCCTTCCATTGCCTTCCCTTTCCCATTTTTCTCTTCCTTTCCCTTCCTTTCCCTCCCCTTCTTTTTCTTTTTCCTTCCTTCCTTCCTTCCTTCCTTCCTTCCTTCCTTCCTTCCTTCCTTCCTTCCTTCCTTCCTTCCTTCCTTCCACTCTGAAAATAAAGGAATAGATTAAAAATGTTTTTCTATTCTATTCCTTTTTCTTTCTATTCTACTTTATTCTCTTTGGAAATTGAAAAACTATTTGAATTCAAAAACATTTCGAATTCGAAAACATTTAGATTTCCAAAACTAAAAATGAATTAAATGAAAAAAATTCGGACAAAATTTGAGTTTGAATAGTTTTCGAATACTTTTCAAATTCAAATAGTTTTCAAATTAGAATAGAAGGTAAAGGAATAGAATATATATATATATATATATATATATATATATATATATATATATATATTCTATTCTATTCCTTTTTTTCTATTCTATTTTATTCTCTTTGGAAATTGAAAAACTATTCAAATTCAAAAACATTTCTATTTCGAAAACTATTTGAATTTGAAAACATTTAGAATTCGAAAACTAAAAACAAATTAATAAAAAAAAGAAAAATTCGGACAAATTTCGAGTTCGAATCGTTTTTGAATACTTTTCAAATTTGAATAAAGGAAAAATAAAGGAATAGAACAAAAAAAAAATAAATAAAAAAAATATATATATTTCTATTCTATTCCTTTTCTTTCTACTCTATTTTATTCTGTTTGGAAATTGATAAACTATTCAAATGCGAAAACTATTCAAAATTGATTTAAAAACTTTTCGAATCGACCCGAATTCGAATTCAAAAACATTTGAATCGATCTGAAAACGAATGAAAAATTTTAAATAAATTTATGTAAATAACGAATCGAAAAGAAACAAAACAAGTCTTTTTCGTTCTGCACATGTCTAGCTTGAACTTCAGCAAGTCGCCTTCACCACGTCTAGATGCCTAAATGCATGGAGTTGCTGCCGTGCGATTGGCTGACTAGCAACTTGTGTTACCGAGCGATTAAACAGGTGTACCTAATAAAGTGGCCGGTGAGTGGATATTTCACACATGTTAAAGCTGATATGGGATTTTGGTTGACTTGCTGGGACTTGTAGTCTCACGGCGGCAGCAGCTGCATTGCAGGTTGTTGACCGTCTTTCCCTCCCGCTGACGTTTCCTGCTGGGGCTTGTAGTTCCGTATAAACAAGGTTGCCTCGGGGCTGTTGATCCGTGCTGCAAATCACAGTTCAGCGGGGCCCCGAAGGGCCCCAAACCCCCCCCCAGGGGGCCCCTCCGCAGTCCAGAGGTTAGCATCTGTCCCCACTGGGACTTTTAGTTCCACAACAGCTGGAGAGCCGCAGGTTGCGGTTCGAATCACGGGCCCTCCCCGGGGTCCAGGTGTTTGTACGGCATTTATTATTTAAAGCAGCAGTAGACCCGTCCCCGGAGAGGAGCGCACGCCTGTGCCAGTTGTTTCTGCCTGTCAAGGTTTGCTGAGGATGTGCCGGTGCGGAATGAATGCGGCGAGAGAGAGAGAGAGAGAGAGAGAGCGTGAAAAAAAAAAAAGTAGAGATTGCACCCGTCCCTTCTACCAGATCCATCACTAAAGGCCGAACGATCTATCACTGCGCCAGAGGGTCCCAACCCAACGCGGCACGCCCCACCGCTACTGTCTGCCGGCATTTATCGATCAAAGCTAGCTCTGTGTACATGGGGAACATTGCAGTAGAAAAGCACGATTGTGCAACAAAAAGTATTACGACTTTCTAAAAAGGGTCCGTCCACCCAAAAAAAATGCTCGTTTAGTTTTTTGGTTGGTGGTAGAGACAACCACGTTGCATTGCGTTACCGATTATTTTCATCGTCTGACCCAATGTACTATAGTAACCCCATGCAAAGGGGCTGATGGGTGACTTTTGGCCCATGGTGCAGTGACAACCCAAAGGCCCATTGTGCTCCAACAACCCAAAGACCCATGATGCAGTGACAACCCAAAGGCCCATTGTGCTCCAACAACCCAAAGACCCATGGTGCAGTGACAACCCAAAGGCCCATGGTGCAGCGAGGACCCAAAGACCCATGGTGCAGCAACAACTCAAAGGCCCATGGTGCAGTGACAACCCAAAGACCCATGGTGCAGTGACAAACGCAAAGGCCCATGGTGCAACAACAACCCAAAGACCCATGATGCAGTGACAACCCAAAGGCCCATGGTGCAGCGAGGACCCAAAGACCCATGGTGCAGCAACAACTCAAAGGCCCATGGTGCAGTGACAACCCAAAGACCCATGGTGCAGTGACAAACGCAAAGGCCCATGGTGCAACAACAACCCAAAGACCCATGATGCAGTGACAACCCAAAGGCCCATGGTGCAGTGACAACCCAAAGGCCCATGGTGCAGCAAGGACCCAAAGACCCATGGTGCAGTGACAAACGCAAAGGCCCATGGTGCAACGACAACCCAAGGGCCAATGGTGCAGTGACAACCCAAAGGCCTGAGGTGCAGTGACAACCCACAGGCCCATGGTGCAGAAACAACCCAAAGACCCATAGTGCAGTGACAACCCAAAGGCCCATGGTGCAGTAACAACCCAAAGACCCATGGTGCAGCGATAACCCAAGGGCCCCTTATGCAGCAAAAAATGCAAAGGCCCATGGTGCAGTGACAACCCAAAGGCCCATGGTGCAGTGACAACCCAAAGGCCCATGGTGCTGTGACAACCCAAAGGCCCACGGTGCAGTGACAACCCAAAGGCCCATGATGCAGTGACAATGCAAAGGCCCATGGTGCAGTGACAACCCAAAGGCCCATGATGCAGTGACAATGCAAAGGCCCATGGTGCAACGACAAACCAAAGGCCCATGATGCAGTGACAACGCAAAGGCCCATGGTGCAAAGACAACCCAAAGGCCCATGGTGCAGTGACAACCCAAAGGCCCACGGTGCAGTGACAACCCAAAGGCCCATGATGCAGTGACAATGCAAAGGCCCATGGTGCAGTGACAACCCAAAGGCCCATGGTGCAGTGACAACCCAAAGGCCCATGGTGCAGTGACAACCCAGAGGCCCATGGTGCAGTGACAACCCAAAGGCCCATGGTGCAGTGACAACCCAAAGGCCCATGGTGCAGTGACAACCCAAAGGCCCATGATGCAGCGACTTGGCCCCCCTAATGTTCTCCCTCTTTCCTGCCTCCTTCCCACCCCCAATCCCAGGCTGAAGCCCCGCTCCAGGTACCGGTCGGGTCGGTCTGGACCAGTGCCAGGACAATGGAAGCTAGAGCACAGGGTGAACATGCCAAATTGCCCCCTCCCCCAAGATGTATGAGCATTATGTGTCAGTAAAAGCACAAAGCAAGGTCCATAAAGACATGGATGAGCGAGTTTGGTGTGGAGGAACTTGACTGGCCTGCACAGAGTCCTGACCTCAACCCAATAGAACACCTTTGGGATGAATTAGAACGGAGACTGTGAGCCAGGCGTTCTCATCCAACATCAGTGCCTGACCTCACAAATGCTCTTCTGGAAGAATGATCAAACATTCCCATAGACACCCTCCTAAACCTTGTGGACGGCCTTCCCAGAAGAGTTGAAGCTGTTATAGGTGCAAAGGGTGGAGCCAACTCAATATTGAACCCTACGGACTAAGACTGGGATGTCAAGTTCATGTGTGTGTAAAGGCAGGCGTCCCAATACTTTTGGTAATATAGTGTTGCTTTGTATATATAGTCCGACCATACATGTTGCAATCTGACTGTACAATCTTTGTACAATTTCTTTAAGAGTCACCGAAACTGCGTAATATTGGCCCCAATCCAAGCTATTCAATCAATGTCTATCCGGTCAGGGAGGCTCTCACACGGCATAGTTTCTGGCAGATCTAAAGCTGGCCATACACTATACAATCTGTAAAATCTCTGTACAATCTCCATAAGATTTACCTGTGTGATATAAACAAAAACTAAAACAATGTATTAATTTGTATCAAATCAGTCAATCGAATCATCTACTGATGGTAGATCTAAAGGAGATTGTACAATCAGATTGTACAGTTCATGATCAGCTTGATGAAGATTGTACATTCATATTGCAGGGCCGGGACAAGGGGTGGGCAGGAGGGGCGGCTGCCCCTGGGCACTGTGGTATTATGTGAGGTTGGGGAGCACAGTGAGAAGATTTAGGGGGAAGGGGATTTGTGTTGGGAGGAGGTATTCAGGGGACAGCAGGGGGTGAAAACTGTTCTGGGAGGGGACGTTTTTTTTTTTTTGGTGGGGGGGGGGTGCAAGGAGTGGTGATTCAGGGTGGATTTGTGTTGGAAGAGGGGTGGTAGAAGAGGATATTTGCAGGTAGGGTTATTTGGGGGGGTTGTGTAAGAAAAGGTTAAATGAAAGAGGGGGGAGAGGATTTGTAATAGGGGGAGATTTTTTTTTTTGGGGGGGTGCTAGAAGGGATTATTGGGGAAGTGTTTGTGCTAGGAGGGGGGTGGAGGGGATATTTGTGCTAGGAGGGGGATTTGAGGGGGGGATGGATGAGTACTCATAGGGGGAATTTGAGGATTGAAGGATTTGTGCTGGGAAAAGTAATTTTCTTTGGGGGTGCATTTGTGCTGGTGGGAGTTGGGGGTGGAGGGGGCAGTGATTTCTGCATGGAGGGGGGATTTCCGAAGGGGAATCGATTTGTACTGGGAGGAGGGAGAATTTATGGTTAGGGGGTAATCAGATAGATTAGTGCCCGTTTTTTAGGGGGGGTTGTTGGGGGGGGGTGGAGGGTTGTGCTAGTAGAGATGATTGTTGGGTAATCATGCAGACGAGGGCCCAATTGTTTTGTTTTTTTCGGGGGAATGTTGTGCTAGTAGGGATGATTGTGGGGTGTGTGTGCTAAGAGGGGGGTATTCAGAGGCGGCTCTCTAATTAGGCGAAATAGGCGGTGGCCTCAGGCCTCGCAGTCATAGGGGCCTCGCACTGCTGGCTAGTTTACCTAATTAGAGAGCCGCCCCTTCCAGCAGCAGAGATCTCCGCCATCACACAGTCCTGTATCCCCTCACTCTGCTATAGGGAGAGATAACAGGCTGCGAGTGAGACCTGTGATCGGAGCTCCGGATCAATGGCAGGGAGAGCCGCTCAGTAGAGCTCTGACAGATCTCCCCCCTCCCCCTGCTGCCCGCACAGCCAGACAGAAGAGGAGAGAGAGCTTCTGCTCCTCCTCCTCCCGCCCTCTCCTCCTGTGTCTGCCCCGCCCACTCTCCTCGGCAGTGTTCTCTGCTCTGCCTCACAGAAGGGGATGTGTGGGCGGGAAGATTCAAGCTGAAGCCCAGCAAAGAGAAAAGGAAAAGGGGAGTCTGATCCATCCATCCATCCATCCATTCTCTCCATCCATCCATTCAATCCCTCCTGCCTCCCAGTGAGTATACTGATGTAGGGGATGCTCTTCCTTCCCTTCTTCCTCCATCCCCTCGCTTTCTTTCTTTCTTTCCTTCCTTCTATCTATCTATCTATCTATCTATCTATCTATCTATCTATCTATCTCTCTCTCTCTCTCTCTCTTTCTTTCTTTCTTTCTTTCTTTCTTTCTATCTATCTATCTATCTATCTATCTATCTATCTATCTATCTATCTATCTATCTATCTATCTATCTATCTATCTATCTATCTATCTATCTTTCCATCTATCTATTTCTTTCTTTCTTTCTTTCTTTCTTTCTTTCTTTCTTTCTTTCTTTCTTTCTTTCTTTCTTTCTTTCTTTCTTTCTTTCTTTCTTTCTTTCTTTCTTTCTTTCTTTCCTTCTTTCTTTCTTTCTTTCTTTCTTTCTTTCTTTCTTTCTTTCTTTCTTTCCTTCTTTCTTTCCTTCCTTCCTTCTCCACCCATCCCCCTTTTATTTCTCTCTTTGTGACAGCCTACCAGAATAGGTAGGATCTGTGAGAGTAGCTTCCCTGTGCAGCTCTGCTTGAGGAAAATATATCTTTATTATGCCCACTCACCTACCCCCTGTACTGTCCACTCCATTATACTGTACACTCCTAATACAGTTCATTTTCATCCCTTGAATTTTTTTCCCATTATGGGAGTGAGTGGGGCCTCATGCCTAAGTTTTGCCTAAGGCCTCACAAAGTCTAGAGCCGCCTCTGGGGGTATTTGTGCTATGAGGGGAACTTGGAGTTGGGGGGGGGATGTGCACTCAGAGGGGAAATTTGAGGGGTGGAGAATATGTGCTAGGGGAGGTAACTTTTTTTGGGGGGGGGCATTTGTGCTGGGGGGATTTGAGTGATAGAGGGGCAGAGATTTGTGCTGGGAAGGGGATTTCAACATGGGAATTGATTTGTACTGGGGGGAGGTGGAATTTATGCTTAGGGGGTAATCATGCAGATTAGTGCCCAATTTATTTATTTATTTGAGGGGGGTTGTGCTAATAAGGAGGATTGTGGGATAATCATGAAGATTGGTGCCCAATTTTGTTTTATTGGTTCTTTTTTGGGGAAGGGTTTGTGCTAGGGGGGTGTTTTTTTTTGGGAGGATGCATTTGTGCTGGGGGGAGTTAGGGGGTGGGGGGCAGAGATTTGTGCTGGGAGGGGGATTTCAGCAGGGGGGGCAATTTGTACTGGGGGAGGAGGACTTTATGCTTAGAAGTAATCATCCCCATTTTTTTTTTGGGGGGGGGGAGGTTTTCTGACACGTGGGAGGGATTTACTAAAAGTGGTATGTGTAAAATCTGGTGCAGCTCTGCATAGAAACCAATCAGCTTCCAGGTTTTATTGTCAAAGCTTCATTGAACCAACTGAAGATAGAAGCTAATTGGCTACCTTGCACAGCTGCACAAGACTGAGTACTCCAGTTTTAGTAAATCTCCCCCATAATGCTCATACATCTGGGGGGGGGCGAAGTTTGACATGCGCTGCTTGCTAGAAGATATTAAATGGGATAAAATCCTAGGAACAAAGAACACAGAGGAAAAATGGGAGTGCTTTAAGAGCATATTAAAAAAGGGTATTGGCCAGTGCATCTCAATGGGAAATAAAAAAAAAAGAACTAATAAAAGCCCTGGGTGGCTTATCTCCAATGTAAAAATAAATATAAATGTAAAGGAGAGGGCCTTTAAACATTACAAGGCTGAGGGGTCATCATCAGCATTCCAACTTTACAAAGAATGCAATAAGAAATATCAGGGCGGCTAAGATAGAACACGAAAGGCACATAGCGGAGGAGAGTAAAAAAAAAAAAAGAAATTCCTTAAGTATATAGTAAAATAAAAGAGGTCAGAACATATTGGCCCCATAAAGAATGATGAAGGTTACAAAGCACGGGGAGATGGCGAAGGTATTGAATTTATTCTTCTCAGTCTTCACAAAGGAAACGGGGAGATTCAGTAACTAAGACTATAATGTTTATCCTCATGACACATCACAGGAAGCGCCCTCACGGCTAACAGAGGACAAAATTAGAAATAGACTTGGTAAACTTAACATTAATAAGTCACCGGGACCAGATGACTTGCACCTGAGGGTACTTAGGGAACTCAGTCAAGTTATTGCCGGACGATTGTTCCTAATTTTTACGAACGGTCTACTTATTGGAATGGTACCAGCTGATTGGAGAAAAGCCAATGTAACACCAATATTTTAAAAAGGGCCCAAAATACATCCCTGGGAATTACAGACCAGTTAGCCTAACATCAATAGTATGTAAACTCTTGGAGGGGATGATAAGGGACTATATACAAGATTTTAGTAATGAGAACGATATCATTAGCAGTAATCAGCATGGATTCATGAAGAATCGTTCTTGCCAAACCAATCTATTAACCTTCTATGAAGAGGTGAGTTGCCATCTAGATAAAGGAAGGCCCGTAGATGTGGTGTATCTGGATTTTTCAAAAGCATTTGACACAGTTCCCCATAAACGTTTACTGTACAAAGTAAGGTCAGTTGGCATGGACCATAGGGTGAGTACATGGATTGAAAACTGGCTACAAGGGCGTGTTCAGAGGGTGGTGATAAATGGGGAGTACTCGGAATGGTCAGGGGTGGGTAGTGGGGTTCCCCAGTGTTCTATGCTGGAACCAATCCTGTTTAACTTGTTCATAAATGACCTGGAGGATGGGATAAACAGTTCAATCTCTGTATTTGCAGACAATACTAAGCTAAGCAGGGCAATAACTTCTCCGCAGGATGTGGAAACCTTGCAAAAAGATCTGACCAAATTAATGGGGTGGCAACTACATGGCAAATGAGGTTCAATGTAGAAAAATGTAAAATAATGCATTTGGGTGGCAAAAATATGAATGCAATCTATAGACTGGGGGGAGAACCTCTGGGGGAATCTAGGATGGAAAAGGACCTGGGGGTCCTAGTAGATGATAGGCTCAGCAATGCCAAGCTGCTGCTAATAAAGCAAACAGAATATTGGCATTAAAAAAGGGGATCAACTCCAGAGATAAAACGATAATTCTCCCACTCTACAAGACTCTGGTCCGGCCGCACCTGGAGTATGCTGTCCAGTTCTGGGCACCAGTCCTTAGGAAGGATGTACTGGAAATGGAGCGACTACAAAGAAGGGCAACAAAGCCAATAAAGGGATATTAGTTATGAGGAAAGGTTGCGAGCACTGAACTTATTCTCTCTGGAGAAGAGACGCTTGAGAGGGGATATGATTTCAATTTACAAATACTGTACTGGTGACCCCACAATAGGGAGAAAACTTTTTCACGGAACGGAGTTTAACAAGACTCGTGGCCACTCATTAAAATTAGAAGAAAAGAGGTTTAACCCTAAACTACGTAAAGGGTTCTTTACTGTAAGAGCGGCAAGGATGTGGAATTCCCTTCCACAGGCCGTGGTCTCAGCGGGGAGCATTGAAAGCTTCAAGAAAATATTAGATAAGCACCTGAATGACCGCAACATACAGGGATATGTAATGTAATACTGACACATAATCACACACATAGGTTGGACTTGATGGACTTTTGTCTTTTTTCAACCTCACCTACTATGTAACTATGTAACTATATAACTATGTAACTATATAACTATGTAACTATGTAACAATGTAACTATGCTCGCCCTGGGCTGTAGGTGACCTTGTCCCGGCACTCCCAGATTGTGACGTGTGTGGTGACTGGTGAGCTATAAAGCACTCGATTACGCACAAGATTTAGAATGCCTTTGCGTGCGTTTAACTACTTGTCGACCGTTGCCTTGCTGCCCGCACACAGAACTCAACAGAATTCCATTATGGGAGTTGTATTTAAGGAAAGAAATGTTAAGAGGCTTGAAATGCGTTAATTAAAAAAAAAAAAAAACTATTTCAGAATCCACCCTACGAGAAGACATTTAATTAGTACCCACCTGATATTCTCTTCAAGTCAACCCTACTTGCGATTTTTAATCTCCTATTATCATGTGATGCACCTTTTGGCTCAATTGCAGACCGCTCTTTATAGACGACGCGGCAAACTTTTTTTTATTAACCCCTTAGTATCATGCGGCGCCCCCCCCCCCCCGGCTCATTCACCGCGTGTTCTTAGGAAACCTTGAGGCGAGGGGTTAACTGCGTGCCACTAAACGATTAAAAAACCATTTGCATTCCCCGAACCGCAGAGACTGAAAACCAAAGAAATCAGGAATTCACCAGATCAAATCTTCTATGGTGTGCGGCGCCTCCTCCCCACCCATGTAGATCACTCGCTGCTGTTGGTTTCTCCATACACTGTCAATCGCCCTCCCACTTTAGTTACCCACGGTCATCCATGATTAGGGCGCAAGTTGGCACTGGACCGATGTGCCCCCCCTGATCCTTCCCACCCACACATCAGCTGAAACAATCCCTCTGCAAAGTAAAACCCAAACTGGAATGCAGGCTGGTCACTTGTTGCCGTTCAGTTTCTCCATACGCGGTCGATCGCCTCCCCTCATTATATGTCGGTTGTACGCGACTTGAACACAAGTCAGCGCTGGACCGATATCAGCTCCCCCCCTCCCCCACATCAGATGAAACAATCCCTCTGCAATGTAAAACCCATGATGAAATTCAGGCTGATTACTGGTCACTGTTCAGTTTCTCCATATACAGTCGATCGCCTTCCCCCATTTATTGTCACAGTCATCCACGACTCAGCGCGCAGGTTGGCACTAGATCGATATGAGCCTCCCCCTCCCACCCACACATCAGCTGAAACAATCCCTCTGCAAAGTAAAACCCAAACTGGAATGCAGGCTGGTCACTTGTTGCTGTTCAGTTGCTCCGTACGCGGTCGATCGCCTTCCCTCATTAGATGTCATGGTTGTACACGACTTGAACACAAGTCAGCGCTGGACCGATATCAGCCCCCTTCCCACATCAGATGAAACAATCCCTCTGCAATGTAAAACCCATGATGAAATTCAGGCTGATTACTGGCCACTCTTCAGTTTCTCCATATACAGTCGATCGCCTTCCCCTATTTATTGTCACAGTCATCTGCAACTCAGCACGCAGGTTGGCACTAGATTGATATGAGCCCCCCACACACACACACACACACACATCAGCTAAAATAATCCTCCTGTAATGTATGACCCAAAATGAAATACTGACTGATTACTCATCGCTGTTCAGTTTCTCCATACACAGTCGATCGCCTTCCCACATTAATTGTCATAGTCGTCCACGACTCAGACGCAACTCAGGGCTGGACCAATATGAGCCCCCCCCACCACACACACCCCACATCAGATGAAATAATCCCTTTGCTATGTAAAACCCATGATGATCACATGCCGCTGTTCAGTTCCTCCGTACAGGGCCGTCCAAGATTCAGACGCAAGTCAGCGCTGGACCGATACGAGCCCCCCCCCACATCAGTAATCAATAATCCCTCTGCGATATAAAACCTATGATAAAATACAGGATAATTACTCATCGCTGTTCAGTTCCTCCATACACAGTCGATCGCCTTCCCACATTAGTTGTCACGATCATTCACGACTCAGACGCAAGTCAGCTCTGGACCGATATGAGCCCCCCACACACACACACATCAGATGAAATAATCCCTCTGCAATGTAAAACCCATGTTGAAATACAGGCTGACTACTCATCGCTGTCCAGCTTCACCATACACAGTCGATCGCCTTCCCACATTAGTCGTCTGCGATTCAGGCGCAAGTCAGCGCTGGACCGATATGAGCCCCCCCACACACACACACACATCAGATGAAATAATCCCTCTGCAATGTAAAACCCATGATGAAATACAGGCTGACTACTCATCGCTGTCCAGCTCCTCCATACACGGTCGATCGCCTTCCCACGTTAGTCATTTGGGACTCAGGCGCAAGCCAGTGCTGTACCGATATGAGCCCCCCCCCCCCACACACACCAAATAAAATAATCCCTCTGCACTGTAAAACCCATGATGAAATACAGGCTGACTACTCATCGCTGTTCAGGTACTCCATACACGGTCGATCGCCTTCCCACATTAGTCGTTTGCTGTACCGATATGAGCCCCCCCCCTCCATAAGCTGATATAATCCCTCTCCAAAGTGATATAAAGACAAGGATCTCAATAGGGTGACTGATGGAGAACTAAAAAAAATAATGAAGAGGAAACAACGAGTTAAAAAATAAACACCTAAAAGAAACAATGTCTACAAATAAAGAATAAAAAAGTAACACAAAGGACACGTCTACGAACAAGGAATAAAAAGATATATAAAAGAAACAAAGTTTGCAAATAAGGAATTAAAAAAAAAGATACATGAAAGAAATGTTTACAAACAAGGAATAAAAAAGATATATAAAAGAAACAAAGTTTGCAAATAAGGAATAAAAACAGATACATGAAAGAAATGTTTAGAAACAAGGAACAAAAAGAAACTACATTTACAAATAAGGAAAAAAAAAAAAAAAAAGAAACAATGCTTACAAATAAGAAATAAAAAAAAAAGAAAGAAACAAACATTGCTTACAAATAAGATTTTTTTAAAAAAAGCAATGCTTACAAATAAGGAAAAAAAGAAGAAGAAGAAATAATGCTTACAAATAAGAAAGAAAAAAAGAAAAAAAAAGAAACAATACTTACAAATAATCAAATAATTAAAAAAAAAGAAGCAATGCTTACAAATAAGAAAAATAAAAAAAGAAACCCAGGAAAGACACAAAAGGATTGCCTATGAGAACAAAAAGGGAAATGCAAGAAAGAAACAAAATAATTACAGAAAATGGAAGCATAGGAATGCAAAGAACACTCTACAATGTAACTATAGCCCAGATAGATCCAGCAAGCCATCCTTAATGCTTGCAGAACAAAGGAGGGGGGAAAAAATCCAAATGTGAAGAGCTGGAAGGATGCTGCAGTGTTGATTTGCAGCGAGTGGACTGATGGTGGAGGCATTCAGCAAGATACCTTTAAGAGCAAGAGAGAGAGAGAGGGAGAGAGAGAGAGAGAAAACTATCTGGGGAAAGGTTCTATCATTTGCATGCCAGGCCCCTCCCTCCCTGGTGATGTCAGTAAGAGAGAGGGATGCTGGCAGGACCATTGCTGTAACCAGACAGCAGTCAGTGCATGTATAGTCTGAGGTCTGCACTAGACACACACACACACACATAGAGAGAGAGGGAGAGAGAGAGAGATATTGTCACTGCACAGAAGAAGCTGCACTGCCATGACCACCCCATCTCTGGTGACCTGAGCCTGGCTCCTGTCCCCAAGGGGGTGCCTTCCTCCACTCATCTCTTCCTCTCTGTGCCAAAAAAAGGAACAGATCCGAGCCATCCTCATCCTCCCAACTTGTTAGCAAGCCTTTGGAAGATCCAAGCAAAGCACCTGCACCTGGGTTTGTGGAATAGCCTATCTGACAGCCTGGGCTGTAGGCAAGACTCTTTGCACGAACTTTGGATGCACACTGTTCAAGCAAAAAAGGGGAGAATCCAGCTTTTGCATATTTTTTTTTTTTTTTGGTAATTGTATTCCTCCTTCTTCTCTCTTGCTTTGCTGGCTGCTGTGGACTTGCATGGAATGAGCAAGGAGCTGCTGAATGAAGGGATAGCTTTGAATGGTTCCAACTTGCCAGCGGTGTGACTGTCACTCTCCAGATGATGCTGTGGAGTTACTGCAGAGCTGTGCCACGATTTGCACCTTGCAGGATTTGAAGGTAAGGGGACAGATGTTAAAAATTGAAGGTGGGGGGGAGGGGGGGCTGAGGCCCCCCTAGGAGATGCAATATTCGGGTTTTTTTTTTACAGACAGACGCTTATGCATGAATTAGGATTTGGGCAAGTCACAAGTGCTCTGCTTACAAAGTGATGCTTGCTTTTCTTTTTTTAGTAGGTGCTATGGGTGAGCAGAATTGGGCTTTTTTGCAATTGCTCTTTTTTTTTTTTGTATTCACACTGAAGGTGTTTGACTGCTGCATTGGTGTCAGGTGGATAAAAGATGTTTTCGCACCTCTACTTAAATGTAGCCCCATCCTCTCCCCTCCAGCTGAACAGCTGTGCGCTGTCTCTATGCAGTGGTGCCTGCTGCACAGGGATGTGCAGAATTTGATTTTTCTACCTGTCCTTCTAGGCACAGGTAAGGAGGGGTGCTGGCCATTGGAAACTTGATTTTTATTTTATTTATTTTTTTGCATTCTACAGAGTGCTGGAGCATTTGTCAGCTGTGAGATGGAAATATAGTGGTGCTGATGGGGGTGGAGGATTGGGGGGGGTGGAGGATGGGGGGGGGGGAGATGAGTGGGGTTGCAGCGTAGGGCTGCAGTTGTAGGATGGTCAGGAAAGGGAGCTCTTGGCTGCAGTAGTAAGAGGTGAGAGGGATAGAGCGCCCTGTGTAGAAAGGGTGATAGGAATGATCAAGCGATTGGGGGAGATGCAAAAGCAACTGGTAGCAAGGTATGGAGGACAGGGGGTTGTCTACTGCATTTTGTGCACACATCCTGAGCATTCCATAGATGTGGTGGGTCTAGACTATGGATAGGGTTAACATCTATGCTGCTGAGCAATCTATAGTAAGAGTGGATTTGGACTATATATATATAGGGTTAAGGTTTTATCCATCCATTCCTGAGCATCCCATAGATGTGGTGGGTCTAGACTATGGATAGGGTTAACATCTATGCCGCTGAGCAATCTATAGTTAGAGTGGATTTGGACTATATATATAGGGTTAAGGTTTTATCCATCCATTCCTGAGCATCCCATAGATGTGGTGGGTTTAGACCAAAGAAAGGGTTAAGGATCTATCCTGAGTATTCCATATATGTGGTGGATTTGGACTATGTATAGGGTTAATGATCCATCCTGAGCATTCCAAAGATGTGGTGGGTTTGAACTATGTATAGAGGTTAAGGTCCTATCCATCCATCCATCCTGAGCATCCCATAGATGTGGTGGGTTTAGACTATGGATAGGGTTAAGGATCTATCCTGAGTATTCCATAGATGTGGCAGATTTGGACTACGTATAGGGTTAATGATCAATCCTGAGCATTCCATAGATGTGGTGGGTTTGGACAATGCATCAAGGTTCTATCCATCCATCCTGAGCATCCCATAGATGTGGTGGGTTTTGGCTATGGATAGGGTTAAGGATCTATCTTGAGTATTCCATAAATGTGGTGGGTTTAGACCATGTATTGGGTTAAGGATCTATGCTGAGCATTCCATAGACGTGGCAAGCTTAGTCTATGTCAAGGGTTAATGATCAATCCTGAGCATTCCATAGATGTGGTGGGTTTAGACTATGTATTGGGTTAAGGATCGATCCTGAGCATTCCATAGATGTGGCGGGCTTAGTCTATGTCAAGGGTTAATGATCAATCCTGAGCATTCCATAGATGTGGTGGGTTTAGACTATGTATTGGGTTAAGGATCGATCCTGAGCATTCCATAGACGTGGCGGGCTTAGTCTATGTACAGGGTTAATGATCAATCCTGAGCATTCCCTACATGTGGTGGGTTTGGACTATGTACAGGGTTAAGGATCTATCCTGAGCATCCCATAGATGTAGAGGGCTTGGACTATAGGGTTAAGGTTCTATCCATCCATCATGAGAATCCCATGGATGTGGTGGCTTTAGAATATGGATAGGGTTAAGGATCTATCCTCAGTATTCCATACATGTGGTGGGTTTTAGACTATGTATTCGGTTAAGGCTCTATCCTGAGCATTCCATAGAGGTGGTGGACTTGGTCTATGTATAGGATTAATGATCAATCCTGAGCATTCCATAGATGTGGTGGGTCTAGACTATGTAGAGGGTTAAGGATCCATGCCTCCATCCTGAGCGTTCCACGGATGTGGGGGTTTGGGCTATGTATTGGGTTACAGTTCTATCCTGAGCATTTCATAGATGTGGTGGGCTTAGTCTATGTATAGGGTTAATGATCAATCCCGAGCATTCCATGGATGTGGTGGGTTTGGGCTATGTATTGGGTTAAGGATCTATCCCTCTATCCTGAGCATTGTATAGCTGCAGTGGGTTTAGACCATGCATAGGGTTAAAAATCTATCTATCTATCTATCTATCTATCTATCTATCTATCTATCTATCTATCTATCTATCTATCTATCTATCTATCTATCTATCTATCTATCTATCTATTTTTAGGGTGCCTAGCTACATGATTAATAGCCTATTGGATCCCCGTCTAGCATTAGGGAGAATTCTAATAAGCCCCTGCATTCTAAGCCTGTGCTGTATTGAACACGCTGAGTCGATTTGCAAGGAGTCCAGGCTATTGTAAAGCTGAACAGTGTGTTGTATATTTCAATGAACAGAGCTCTCTATGACTGCTGAGCTCAGTCTTTCAGCACCAACACTGTATTATTATGTTGTGCAAGTAGAAAGCAAAAGTGAAAAAAAAAAGGAACTACCCAACCCCTGTGACACATTAACAACCTCCAGAGCAAAAAAAATAAATAAAAAATCACAGCAATCTGCTAATTTTATCTATAGCAGGTGTTTATTTTATTTTTTTTCTCAATCAAGGGTTCAAGGAATCGAAACTTTAAAAAAAGAAAAATGTTATGGCTGAGAATTAAAAGCTCCTAGCGGTGCGTTTCTGCTCTTGTGCAGTGCGATATTGATTAATGCCTCCGCTGTAGATATATTCAACGCACAAGTAGTGTCCGAGCAAAATCAATTTCAGAATAAAACGTTTGCCACACTTCTTTGAGACTCGCATAACGCACATTGGTCCCCTGCATCAATCTCCAAGGGCGGCTTTAAATTCTCAACGTCTAACAGAATCAGACTGACAAATATACGTCTTCCATGGGGCTCCAGGAGCCATAAAATATAAGAATGACTGCTTTAAATAGCGCAGGAACTATCTCTTGGTGTCACGAAACATCTATCTCCTTTTTTCCCCATCTACAAGGTGCCCATAATTCTCCGTATTGGGTGCTCTACATTATTCATTGCGCCGAGTTTTGCACGTCACAAATTGGGTTTGGAATTATGATCTGTTCTTGGGGGGGGGGGGGTTGGGGAATTGGCAGCATGCATTGAGATCCCAAGATTTATGTCATTCCGCTCCCAAGTGCCAATTCCCAGAGCCTTCCTACCTAGCTAAACACATGGGGTGTTGGGAATTGGAAATTCACAGGTGTTTGGGTTGTTTAATGAGTCTAATCACCAAAACCATGCTTTCATAAGTGCCTGGTGCCTCTGTAGAGTTGGAAATATGGGGGTTTGACCATCCTTTCATTGGCTCAGAGATCTAATTAGATTTAGAGAAAAATGGCAAACAGACATTTGGGACCCCCCCCCTCCCCCAATGTAAAAAATATGATTGAGCTTCTTTGTTCTGATAGAGGTGTTTAGTTGGTGGCTATGGAGCGTTGGTGGGATTGTAGCTCAACATGGCTTAGCCTGTGTCTGAGACATCAGGTAGAACATTAATAAACTGGCAATGAAGCAGCTACAATGGTATTCATGTGTCTTGAATTTCATCCCTCTTGTCAACATGAACTCAATTTTCTGTAAGGCATCACAGCCCTCACCTGTCTTCCCTCAGATAGGCTCAGTGAGATGTTGAGGAAGACATCCTTGGTTGAAGTATAATTTATATGCAACATTGTGCTGTCTGTTCAGTGAAATTGGTTTTATGCTGCACAGCTTGTGCAGTTGTGGAGATCAAAGATCTGAGCCCATGCCGTTGTACTGAATTTGAATTCCACGTTGAGCCAAGTAATGAAGAAGTTCTTGGGTGAGACTTAATGCTATCTGTTCAAAAAAAAAAAAGAAAAAAAAAAAAAAGCTTTTCTCTGTGAAGATCTCAGTCATCCAACATGGCAGTCGTGGATCAGTCGTTGTCTGCAGCTGAGAGGAGCTGGTGGTGTGGTGGCTGTTGGAGGGACCATAAGCATCAGCCTGCTCTCCTGGCTAAGTGGCTGGAGACGTAAGATGGAGCTTGTGGTCCCTCTAGCTGGAGTGGCGTAATTGTCAAAAGAAGTCAAAAGTAGATTTTGGAAGGAAATGACTCATGCAGAGGTCAACCGAGCTTTCCATGCCTGGGTTCCAGGCAACCACCACCACCCCTCCGACCAAAAATGTGTATTTGACAGCGTCGGGGCATTTAGCACTGAGATGTTCAGAGGTTGCTCCTCAGCTGGGATTGAGTTTTCACGCATGTTGCGAAATATAAAGATCTCAGGTTACCCACGAATGACATAGAAGTATACTATGAGTAGAAGGTCCAACAAGAAAGTATATGAGAAGTTTAGCAAAACCAGAAGTAACGTTATATTATAGTTTATTTCTGAGTAGTAGATGCTTGGAAATAACTACCGGGAGATGCAAATAAGAAAATTAGCAATTCTTCTGGAATAAACACATATCCCAAGAGTAGCTTAAGCAGGCATGATGGACCTCTTTCAGGTTTTATTATTGCAAAGGTGATGGACAGTTGGACACCATTCAGTTCCAAGCATGTAATGGATGCTTGAAAATAACTACTCTGAGACGCGAAGAGAGAAAAAAAATAGCAATACTTCTGTAATAAATACATATCCTAAGACCAGGTTGGTAACTAGTAATCTATGCAGGCATGATGGACCTCTTTTGTTTTTTTGTAATTGGAAAGGCGATGGGCACCGTTCAGTTCCCAAGCATGCAGTGGATACTTGAAAACAATTACCAGGAGTTGCAAAAAAAAAAAAAAAATAGCAATACTTGTGGAATAAATACTTATTCTAAGATCAAGTTGGTAATGAGTAATATAAGCAGACGTGATGGACCTCTTTCAGGTTCTATTATTGCAAAGGTGATGGGCACCATTCAGTTCCAAGCATGCAATGGATGCTTGGGAACAACTACCTGGAGATTTAAAAAAAAAATAGCAATACGTATAGAATTTATACATGTCCGAAAATGTATACATATCCCAAGATCAAGATGATAATGAGTAATATAAGCAGGCATAATGGACCTCCCCTTTTTTTTTTTTTTTTTTATTGGGAAAGTGATGGGCGCCATTCAGTTCCAAGCATGTAATATATGCTTGGAGTCAACTACCAGGAGATGCAAGTTAAAAAAAAAAAAATATCAATACTTCTGGAATAAATACATATCCCAAGATCAAGCTGATAATAAGTAACATAAGCAGGCACGATGGACCTCTTTCAGGTTCTATTATTGCAAAGGCGATGGGCACCATTCAGTTCCAAGCACGCAGTGGATGCTTGGAATGTGGGGTGGAACTTGGCATTTTAGAAAAGTCAAACAGCTACCAGGAGTTGCAAATATATATAAACAAAAATTGCAATTTATTATGGAATAAATACATATCCTAAGATCAAGTTGATAATGAATAATATAAGCAGGCATTATGGCCCTTTTTTTTTGTGTTTTTTTTTTTTATTGGAAAAGTGATGGACACCATTCAGTTCCAAGCATGTAATAGATGCATAGAATCAACTACCATGAGATAAAAATAAATAAATAAATAAATAAATAAAAAATCAATATTTCTGGAATAAATACAGATCCAAAGATCAAGGTGATAATGAGTAATATAAGCAGATATGATGAACCTCTTTTGGGTTTTTGTTTTTTTTTTTATTGGAAAAGTGATGGACACCATTCAGTTCCAAGCATGTAATAGATGCATGGAATCAACCACCAGGAGATTCAAATCTAAAAAAAAAAATTAAAAAAAAAAAAAAAAAAATCAATATTTCTGGAATAAATAAGGAACCAAAGATCAAGGTGATAATGAGTAATATAAGCAGATATGACGAACCTCTTTTGGGTTTTTTTCTATTGGAAAAGTGATGGACACCATTCAGTTCCAAGCATGTAATAGATGCATGGAATCAACCACCAGGAGATAAAAAAATAAATAAATCAATATTTCTGGAATAAATACAGAACCAAAGATCAAGTTGATAATGAGTAATATAAGCAGATATGACGAACCTCTTTTGGGTTTTCTTATTGGAAAAGTGATGGACACCATCCAGTTCCAAGCATGTAATAGATGCATGGAATCAACCACCAGGAGATAAAAAAAAAAAAAATCCATATTTCTGGAATAAATACAGAACCAAAGATCAAGTTGATAATGAGTAATATAAGCAGATATGACGAACCTCTTTTGGGTTTTCTTATTGGAAAAGTGATGGACACCATCCAGTTCCAAGCATGTAATAGATGCATGGAATCAACCACCAGGAGATTCAAATTAAAAAAAAAAATAAAAAAATCAATATTTGTGGAATAAATACAGATCCCAAGATCAAGTTGATAATGAGTAATATAAGCAGGAATGATGAACCTCTTTTGGGTTTTTATTAATTGGAAATGTGATGGGCAGTTGGGCACCGTTAAGCTCCCAAGCCTGCAGAGCAACGTAAGGGAGGTGATTCTCTGCTACCGGTTTTCAACACTTCGCACATCATTCTGCACCTTTTGTAAGCTGAGCCTCTCCGCTGCCATGCACTATGTGGTCCTCCTGCCCATTGGCGGATGGTAATCAGACGCTGAAAAATTCCAGACTGGTGCTCAGTGGGATTTGAATGCACTTTGGTGATATGTTGGGAGATTTGAGTTGTTACGACCCATTTTTTTTTTTTTTTTTTGTAAAATAAAAAAAAAGAATAAAGGCTATAGTTTTAAAAAGCAGAGTTTTTTTTTTTCAATTACAGTCGACGAATTAAGTCCAGAACTTGCCGGAGAGGCCATAAAAAGCTTCTGCTTGCTTAGCTCCTTCAAAAGCTCCTCTGTTTGAGGATTTAAACTGCCCTTGTAATTGTCTCTAATGTGTTATGCAGCAAATAAGAGGCGGATTAGCAAGGTATACATTTTCAAACTAGGTCTCACGACTTTTTGCATTTACTGCCTCCAGCATTTTATGTAAAGATATTATTATTATTATCATATTTTAAAGGCGGGGGGGGGGATTTAGCTGGAAGATATCACGCCCTTAATGTACTGGCATACGTTATCATTTCCTCCAAAAGCCTTTTTTTTTAATTGGCAGTTGAGCACCATCTTTCCATAAAAGCAAATTCTCGTTTTTATAGTTGTCATTCAGTCTGTTTTTAGGACATCCTAATTATGGATCGCTATGGATGACGATTGAATCGAGGACGTTAAACTGGGGGAAAAAAAAAAAAAAACACGGCGTCACTCGTGATGTTAAAGTCGAGTTTTCTCTTCCTATATAAATTTTAGACGTCGTGAAGAACCTAAGACAGCCCATGACGCCGGTTGATACGCGAAAAAAGTTGATGCAATGATTTCCCTTTCTTGGAACGACGAGCGTGGTGATATGCTACGGTATTTACAACATGCATTCGTCTTATATGTATGTTTAAATTGACCCGTGCGTGTCTGTGTGTTTGGGTGCGTGGGTGTTTTCGTAAAAAAAAAAAAAAAGCGGACCACGCAATGTCTTGGCCAGTCAAAACACACCGTGAGGTTGATTTAGTAAAACTGGAGGACTCAGAAGCTGGTGCAGCTGTGCATGGGAGCCAATCAGCTTCTAACTTCGGCTTGTTCGATTTAAGCTTTGACAATAAAACCTGGAAGCTGATTGGTTACTATGCACAGCTGCAGGGCCTGGAGGGGCAGCTGCCCTGGGCACAGTGGTATCATGTAAGGTGGGGGGGTGCCACAAAGAGATTGGGGAGAGGATATTTATTTCGGATGGAGGAATTTGGGGGGGGGGGGTGGCAGGGGTAAGTGTTATTTTAGGAGGGGATTCTGAGTGCTCCAGTTTTTTTGTTTTTTTTTGGGGGGGTGCTTAAGAGTGGGGGATTTGTGTTGGGAGGGGAGAAGAAAGATTTATGCTAGGAAGGGGGGATTTGTGTTGGGAGGGATGGAGAAAGATTTGTGCTAAGAGGGGGATTTAGGGGGGGATGTGTTCTGGGAGGGGGATTTGAATTGGGGGGGAGAAGATTTGTACTAGGAGCGGTGAATCATTATTTTTTTGCGGGGGTGGGGATTTGAGCTGGGGGATTTGGGGAATGGCGGGGAGACAGGATTTGTGCTAAGAGGGGGATTGGGGGGGATGTGTTCTGGGAGGGGGGGATTTGAATTGCGGGGGAGAAGATTTGTACTAGGAGGAGTGAATCTTTTTTTTTTGCGGGGGGGGGATTTGAGCTGGGGGATTTGGGGAATGGGGGGACACAGGATTTGTGCTAAGAGGGGGATTGAGGGGATGTGTTCTGGGAAGGGGGATTTGAATTGGGGGGGAAGATTTGTACTAGGAGGGGTGAATCATTTTTTTGTGGGGGGGGGGGATTTGAGCTGGGGGATTTGGGCAATGGGGGGAAAAAAGATTTGTGCTAAGAGGGGGGTTGGGGGGGATGTGTTCTGGGAGGGGGGATTTGAATTGGGGGGGGGGAATTTGTACTAGGAGGGGTGAATCGTCTTTTTTGGGGGGGGGGGGCATTTGAGCTGGGGGATTTGGGGAATGGGGGGAGAGAAGATTTTCACCTGGAGGGGATCTCAGCAAGGGGGCAGATTTGTACTGGGTGGAGGGGGGATTAATGCCTAGGGGGGGGGGGTAAGCATGCAGACTAGTGCTCAGTGTTTTTGTAGGGGTATTTTTGCTGACACATAATGCTCATACATCTGGGGGGAGGAGGGGGGGGCGCAGTTTGGCATGTTCGCCTTGGGCTCTAGATGACCTTGCCCCGGCATAGATGCATGAGATTTTGCTCTCTCCAGTTTTAGTAGATCAACCCTTATATAACCTATTTTCCCATATATTTTTTTTTTCTTTGGAGGCCTTTTGATCAAATGATAAATATAACATCTAAGAGGACGTTTATGGTTGACATGAACTGAATCAGTCATGCTAGAAGCAGAGGGATGTTATTGCGTTACCGTTCTGAAACCCAGGAAGGTTTCCAGGAAGAAGACTTTCCAGGTCTTATGGTTTTGAAAGCTTTCGAAAAGGCATTGGCTTTTTTTCTACTTTAACCATATAAAAACCACACATTTATATATAGAGTGTGCTGCTCAAGGCCAGTCTTCAGAACCTAGCATTGTCCCTGCACATCAATTGTCAACCGTCCATGCTAGTGTTCTGTAGCATTTATGTTAGCACTGTATGTTAAAGGTTCTGCAACATCCAAACGACCATGAATCACAGACCTTCAAAAGTCTTTGGAGAGGAGGGGGGGGGGGGAGTCGGAGAAAGGACTCGGAGTCAGCAGTGGCTGTGCTACTGGCACCAGTATCAGTTAGTGGTTGCATCTTGGGCTTCAGGACTAAATGATTCTTATTTAATTGTAGAGTGCAGTAACTTCATTTCAAGTAGGAGAAACGCAGAAGTCCCGGAGGTACGGATCAACTGCCATCTCCGAGTAACCATGAAAACCTTGGAGGAGCTTTAAAAAAAAAAAAAAAAGCACAACAGAGTCTTTGTTCTCTAGGCATAAAGCTTGTTATGAGAAGACTCTATTGGACTTCATGTGAAAAAAAAAAAAAAAAAAAAAGCTATCGTTCTCATTAGCTGTCATGATCATTTGAGTAAATAAAGTTTGTGTCTTGGTGCATGTGTATCCGTATTCCGGGTCATCCTTGGGGATGAGTCTTCATATGTTCTACTCTTCGAACAGCTTAATGAGCAATTAGCCGTCGTGTATGCAGAACTGATAACTGGTGCGAAAAGCAGGCATCTAGCAGAAGATGTCAGCGTGGCCACCCCAAACCAAGATCTGTGACCCTTTTGATGTCCAGGCAGCCAAGATGATGTTGTCGAGCACAAATATTCAAATGCTTTTTCCGCTAGAGTTGCAATCATCGAGGTGCCTGTTAACTGGTGGCGCGTTCTGTACGAATTTATCGACCAATTAAGACCATCACATTGCCATGCTAAAAGCTGAAAGTTGATCTTTTTTTTTTTTTTTTTTTTAGTTCCAGTTTTGAAGTCAGGCTAATTCGGTGACCTTATTGAAGTTGAAATATGGAAGAGGCGGCTACTGGCAGTTTGGTGGACAAGCTTATTATTGCCTATTCACGGTTCCTGCTGTTCGTCGTTAAGCAGATTGGTCATCCAAACACTTTATCTTAGCTGCAGGCAGTCCAGTGCGAAAGGTTTTGACTGTCTATCTACAGGGATAGCCATACCTTAGATGCCAAAGGCCTTGAATTGCAAAAATGGGTACACAATGGGTCCTTCTTCTGGCTGCAGGTTCTATCCCAACTAGTCAATCTGCAGAGGCCTGTATATGGCATAAGTATCAGCTCAAGAAGTTATATCATGGCTTTGATTCTAATTTAAGGGCATCTTTAGCACTTATATAAGCATTTTGTCACTTGGGCAAAGTAACATTTGAAACCGTCAGTTGTTGTCTTGCTCTAACCTTTAAAGTTTACGGTATTGGAGAAGTGGTGGGTCGAGGTGTGGGAATAACATAATCACCTGCTAATGCAAAGTAATGCAAAGTGATTCCACCCACTGATCTAAGCTTATGTTTATCAGACGACCTTACTTAACTGACTACACCTTCTATGGTTTGAATGGGTGATATGTGAACCAATTCTTGTTGATTTTCCAAAATTTTGGAGTGCGAAGGCCTACCCAAATGATCTATTAAATGCATATACGATCAAAGAGGCCCTATAAATATTTTGGTAGACTTAAAGATTATTATACATACAGATGGTAATGTTGGTGACCTTAATATCACAGCTGGTGGGTTGTTGGAATGTGGTTCCTCGGCTTATTAATTGGTCGGATATACCAAATGAATACACACCAGTAATTCAGTCTAATTAGAGTCTGTAGGTCAAGCTTGTCCCTTGAATTTTATGAAGCTACAGTCACTGTGATGATCAAACTGAAATTAAATTAGATAAATTAACTTAAGATTGAAAAGCCATTCAGTCCAGTCTAGGGGCTGGGAAGAACCCCTCACATGTCAGGGTACCCAACATTTAGTTGACAGCAATTCATAATTTTCAAAATTTTAGGATCCAACTTTAATTAACTGCTTAGAACTATAACCATTGAGCCATTGGTTGGCTTGTGTACTGAGGTCTTCTATATCAATAGACTTTACTGGCTTATCTGGTGACTAGTAGCAGAGTGGGAGTCACGCTTATCAAGTAACCTAACCAGGTGTCATCCAATTTTACAAGTTCTAAACTCCAAGCCCTTCAACAGAAATAACCAAGGTTGGAGTCTTTGATGTGGTGGCTAGGAAGCTGACCGTGTTGAAGGGTAAGGTTATCTACGAAGCATACTGAGCCATTCCTATAAAAGTCTAAATTATTGACATGATGTCTTTTTTCTAGTTTTGGGTTTTAAGGTTCAACTTGATGTGCTTGTAATCATCTTACAGTATGAAAACTTTAATGGCTGAACTTCAGGTTTGAGGGTCAGTCGACCAAGCGCCCATGCCGAATTCTTGATCAATGAGATTATGCTACTCAACAGACATACCCGAGATTTGAGTCTTTAAATCGGTGGCTAAGAAGCTGACTGGGTTGAAGGGTGAGGTTATCTACCGAGCATTCCAAGCCATTCATAGAAAAGTCCCAATTATTGACTTGGTGGCTTTTTTTCTAGTTTCGGGTTTTGAGGTTCAACTTGATGTGCTTCTACTCATCTTACAGTATGAATATTTGAAAGGCTTAACTTCAGGTTTGAGGGTCAGTCGACCAAGTGCCCATGCTGAATTCTTGATCAATGATGCTATGCTAATCAACAGACAAACCAAGATTTGACGTGGTGAGGTTATCTACCAAGCATTCTAAGCCATTCATACAAAAGTCCCAATTAATGACTTGGTGGCTTTTTCCGAGTTTTGCGTTTTAAGGTTCAACTTGATGTTTTTCTAATCATCATAGAGTATGAAAATTTTAATGGCTGAACTTCAGGTTTGAGGGTCGATCAACTAAGTGTTTGTGCTGAATTCTTGACCAATGATGTTATGCTACTCAACAGACTTGAGTAGATTTGATTCTTTGAGTCTTTGACGTGATGGCTAAGAAGCTGACGGTGTTGAAGGGAAAGGTTATCCACCGAGCACACTAAGCCATTTATATAAAAAAGCGCCCCAATTATTTTCTTGATGACCTTTTTCTAACTTTGGGTTTTAAGGTTCAGCTTGATGTGTTTCTAATCATCTTGCAGTATGAAAATTTGAATGGCTTAACTTCAGGTTTGAGGGTCAGTCGACTAAGCGCCCATACTGAATTCTCGATCAATGAGGTTATGCTACAAATTCCTTTGAAGTCAAAAGTTTTAATTAAGTTAAAGGCATGGAGTAGATAGCTCGTTACAAATGTGGGGTGGAACTTGGCATTCAGAAAAGTCAAACAGTTGACCTTATTATAGTTTGCTGTAATTTTAAATTTAGGGCTTGTTGGCTTTGAGTTAAATGATATGAATCCGGCAAACTAAATTGGAACCATTGAAGTGGTCACCCCTTAGCATTTTGTAGACCATGCTGGTCTGTCAATTTTCCAGCTGGTGCCTAGTAACAATTCTTGGGTTAAACTTGCCAGAAAACCATGCCGCTAGGTAATGCCAGGACATATTATACCACCCCAATCGCTGAATCAATTAACAAACACAAGCCTACAGAAATAGGGTTCCAATTACTCAACTGAGCAGAACTTGCACTGTTGAGTGTTGACTTTAAGACGTCCTAGGCATTACAATCCCGAAGGGTATTCTGAATGACCAAAATTTTATGTATGGATACCGTAACTGTCAGTGTACTCAGGAGCAGAATGTCCTTTATTTGGGCACATTGTTATTCTTTACCCGCTGCACTGGGATAAAAGTAGCAGTGCACTAGATTTAGGCTTCCAGATGGAATATAATTTAGCCTAGACAATGCTTTATTAGGCTGCAGAGATAAATGGACTGCATGCCTTTTAAATATTTGATCAAATGTTTACTCATTCCGATGACATGTCTGAATTCTCTGAGCTTCACACCAACTACTTATCGAATATAAAGTGTTTTTTTTTTTTTCCCTTTGCTGCAGCATAACCATATATCAATATCAGTTACTAAATTAATCTCAGACCTTACATTACAGAGCTCGCTACTAAATCGCTTACCTCCAGGTGCTGCTAATTCTGGCCAAACCACAGCAGATGCCTTGATGGTACGGAAACTTAAGACCGCTGTACATAAATTACATCATTTCCATTCACTGCTTTATGATTTATATAGGTTAAATGGCAACAAGGAATAAATCTGTAAAAGGTTCTTATATTATATATATATATAAAGAATATATTTTTAATATATATATTTATAAAGAAAAAATCTGTAAAAGTTTCTCTATTATATCATTATTATATAATTATTAATATACAGGATTTATATAGCGCCAACAGTTTGCGCAGTGCTTTACAAATATATATAGATATCTATATATATCTATATATATAGATATATATATATATATAGATATAGATATATATATATATAGATAGATATATATATATATATATACATATATAGATATATATATATATATATATATATATATATATATATATATATATATATATATATATATATATATATATATATATATATATATAAATAGATAGATAGATAGATAGATAGATGGATATCTATCTATCTATCTATCTATCTATCTATCTATCTATCTATCTATCTATCTATCTATCTATCTATCTATCTATCTATCTATCTATCTATCTACCTAATCTATATTTAAGCCCAATAAGAAATAAAATAAAATCCCAATAAGTGTATATTATTGATTGGTTTGTGTGAAAGTTATAGCGTCTACAAACTATGGATATATATATATATATATATATATATATATATATATATATATATATATATATATATATATATATATATATATATATATATATATATATATATATATATATATATATATATATATATATATATATATATATATATATTGATTTTTTTTTTTGCATACATACTATTCCTTTAATAATTAAATACACCCTGTGCCCTTAGGATTCACCTGTGGACAACATACCACCAGCAAATATCCACGCAATACAAATATTGTGGCAATGTTGCTTGTATTGTTTGTTCTATGTGTATGGATATGTGTCCTTTTTTGTAACCAACTTTTGTACAAATAAAATGTAAAAAATATATAAATTTGTGTTATTTTCTGGGTACCCAGATAGTCCATTTTCTATATGCTGAGGGCTTAGTGGGGGTAACCCCTGGCTATACCAATATTATACTAGTGATTAGCGACTTATAATGGGACTGTGATAGTGTGTGTGTGGGGGGGGGGCAATCTGACACTAACTGACACTGGGTGGGAACTGACTAACTGACACTGATATCCCCAGTGACACTAACACACTGATAATACTATGCACTGTCACTCTACTACTGACACTGGCTCGGAAGTGGTTAACATTTTGGGGTAATCAAGGGGTTAAATGTGTGCCTAACAATGTGTAAAGTGTGTATTATGTGCTGTTTTTTTTTACTAAGAATCTCTTTGTTTCTTCTCCCTGCTTTACAGGGAGAAGAAACAGAGATTGTTCCCTCTGTACAGAGCCCTGTGTTGACAACACAGAGCTCTGGGCTGTGATTGGAAATAGCCAATCAGCAGGTCCTGGCCAGGAATCATTGGCCGGAACCTGCTGACGAAATCAGTCAGGAGGCTAGGGCGAGAGGAGGCCAACAATGTACAGGTACAAACAGTGGCGGGGTGCCACCCCCCCACCCCGGTCGATCATCGCTTTGTTTGCTCGCCATTTGCCCACCAGGCCCCCCCCCCACCAGCCCCGCACTTACCTTCATCCCTTCATCCAGTGGCGGGGTGCAACCCCCCACCCCGGTCGATCGTCGCTTCGTTTGCTTGCCCATTGCACGCCAGGCCCCCCCCGCCAGCCCCGCACTTACCTTCATCCCTGCATCTCTCTCCCTGAGTTCTGGCGGGCTCCTCCCGGCCAATCAGGAGTCCTGGAATCCGGCCAATGGGGTCTCAGGACTCCCAGCCAATCTGGTATCAGTACCCGCTTCCTAAATGGCTGGGAGGAGAAACAGGAAGACATTAGCGAATATTAATTCGTTAATGTCACTGGCTGAGAAGGGGTTAACATTTCAGGGTGATCAAGGGGTTAAATGTGTGCCTAACAATATCTAAAGTGTGTATTGTGTGCTGTTTTTTTTTTTTTTTACTAAAAATCTCTTTGCAGGGAGAAGAAACAAAGAGATTGCGCCCCAAGCCCACCCTTTTTTGAAGCCAATTAGAGTCTAATCATGTGCTTCCAAAAAAAACAAAAAAAACATTGGTATCCATGCGTCAGGCACCCTGCATGTAGATTAGGGGCCGGGAGCATGGATTGGGGGGGGGGGGGGGCGGCGCCCGTGCTGCCACTGGGTACACCGATGTGCCTGCAGGAGCTGCCCGTCTGCAGTACAATGCAGGCAGGCAGTCCTAAAGAGGTTAAATACATTAATCAGAAGTTTTGTACCAATGATTATATTCTCTAATTGTGCCACTAGACCAAAATGAATACCAATACCCCTCGGGTGGACTTTTAAGGCTCTAATTACATAACATGTTGGTTACACTAAAAAGTATTTATTAAACAAATGTTATGTTATGTAATTAGTGCCTTAAAAGGCCCCCCAAGGGTTATTCATTTTGGTCAAATACATTTATCAATTCACTCAACTGTCATTCCAGAGATCCCATAGAAGCAACCACATTTTGCCATTTGCCAAATGGTAGGTTTTGTAGGTTCACGGTTGACCTTGTAAAGGATGTTTGTAATTCCTGTATATAATTTTGTTCTATTTTATATGTATTGCACACTGCCCTCACTGTGCACACGGCACCAATTATGTTTTCATTACATGTTTACATTCTTTCCAGTTCTGATTAGAATTTAGCCTGCCTATGTTACGCCCCTTGTTGCCATAAACGTACAATTGTAATATTAATGTGATACCTACGTAATCACGTGTATAAAAACCTTCAATTGCGTCAAAATAAAGCAGAACAGTTATTTGGAAAGATGCGGAGCGTATCTTTTGTGTCTGTTCCCTACTGCAGTAGTCATTATTCACTTGGAACCACTAATCAATATGAGGATAGGGGTTGCCTATCTATAAAAATGTCCAGGTCAACCTACAAAAAGGTGCTACAAAAAAAAAGAAAAATTGCCACAAAGAAATGCCCACAAAAATTGCTGAAAATTGAGAAATAGCTCGATTTTTTTTTTTTGGATGACTTTGGGGTACTGTTGTAGGACGATTGTTAATAATACATTTTTTTTCCACATACAACATCTCAGGGAACCTTTGTTTGGCCCAAAAATGGTGTAATATGATGGATTTGCTGATGTGTGTGTGTGTGAGCAGCCAAGTTTAACGCGATAAATGGGCCAATATTATGGTTGGTTTGGTTAAAAAAAAAACAACGAAGAAAGAAAATTCTTGAGGCGATTGCTCTTTCTTGAGATCTAGAACTAGAGATCCCAAGTCACTCAGGACACTTCTGAAGATCTGATGCCACATAGGGCACTTTTTTTGTGTTTCTTTTGAGTTTGTTAGAAGCTCCGCACTTCAATCTTACCTTTTTTTTGTTGTGGCTTTTCCTAAAATAATAATCCACCGGCGTGTTATCAGCGGTAAGGTCGGTGAATTACAATTGGAAGCTGAGAGCGGGAACACGGGAGGGGGCAGGACCTCAAACTAGCAGGAGGTACGTTCAGAAGTAATGCTAGAAGGTATACATTTACAGAAATGGTGATACACGCTTGGAACAGATGACTAGTTGAGGTAGGAAGTTAATGACCAGCAAGTACATTTTAAAGCTTTTTAAAACATTTCTTTATTTTGTTATTTTCAACCACTTGAAACCCGCCCCCCTTTGTCCGCATTTTACTGGGCGGCCCATACCTGTACGTCGGCAGTGGCTTCCGGGTTCAGGTGGCATATGCATGCCACCCTCGGCCGACTCCCGCTGTGGTTGGGCACAGCGGGATTTTGTCAGCAGGTTTCAGCCAATGATTCATGGCCAGGACCTGCTGATCGGCTGTGTCCAGTTACAGCCCAGTTCCCTCTGTATAGAGCCCTGTGTTGTTTGTCAACACAGGGCTCTGGGCTGTGTTTGGACACAGCCGATCAGCGGGTCCTGGCCATGAATCATTGGCTGAAACCTGCTGACAAAATCCCGCTGTGCCCGACCACAGTGAGATTTTGTTAGCAGGTTTCAGCCAACAATTCATGACCAGGGCCTGCTGATCGACTGTGTCCAATCACAGCCCAGTTCCCTCTGGGAACACAGGGCTCTGGGCTGTGATTAGACACAACCGATCAGCAGGTCCTGGCCATGAATCATTGGCTGAAACCTGCTGACAAAATCCCGCTGTGCCCAACCGCAGCGAGATTTTGTCAGCAGGTTTCAGCCAACGATTCATGGCCAGGGCCTGCTGATCGGCTGTGTTCAATCACAGCCCAGAGCCCCTGTGGAACAATCTGTTTGCTTCTTCTCCCTTGCAAAGCATTTGTAAAAAGCAGCACACGTTACACATTGTTAGGCACACAGTTAACCCTGTGAGCGCCCTAGAAGTTAACCCCTTCCCGGCCAGTGTCATTAGTACAGTCACAGTGTATAGTATTATCACTGATCACTGTATTAGTGTACCAGCACTGTACTGGTGATGTCAGTGTCAGTTAGTGTCAAATTTCATACCGCACTAGTCGTAGTCCCTCTATAAGTCACTGATCACTGCCATTACTAGTATTAAAAAAAAATAGAAAAATCCAGCATATATATCCCATAGGATGTAGATGTGATAACTTTCACACAAATCAATCAATATACACTTATTGGGATTTTGTTTTAACCAAAGACATGTAGCAGAATACATTTTGGTCATACTGTATGAAGACATTTGAATATGGAATATGAATAGGAATGAAATGTCTCATGGGGACCCTGTTCTGGTGGTGACAAGTAAAATGCTCTTTCCTTCATTATGGAGAGATTTCTTCTCATTTCCTGATGTGTTTACAGGACACAAAGTGAAATAAAACCTCCTAAATTATGGGTTTTAGCCATTCCCTACTTCATCCGTCCTACTCCAAGTAAGCACTGTATTGTACAATGTAGTATTTAGTAAAGTAAGCTCTGCATTGTACAATGTAACATTTTTGTAGAGTGAGCACTATGTTGCACTATGATGTAGCATCTAGTAGAGTAAGCTCTGCATTGTATATTGTAACATTTTAATAGAGCAAGCTCTGCATTGTACAATGTAACATTTCAGCAGGGTAAGTACTACATTTTAGTAGAGTGAGCACTATGTTGTACAATGTAGCATTTTAGTAAAGTAAGCTCTGCATTGTATAATGTAACATTGTAGTAAAGCTTGCTCTGCATTGTACAATGTAACATTTTAGTAGAGTGAGCACTATGTTGTACAATGTAACATTTTAGCAAAGTGAGCTCTGCTTTGTACTTTGTAACATTTTAATAGAGCAAGCTCTGCATTGTACAATGTAACATTTCAGTAGGGCAGTGGCGTCTCCAGCTTTCATATTTAGGGGGGCACATGGGGGGACAGGGACAAAAGTAGGGGGGCAACTATAAAATGCAATTATATATATATATATCCTGGGGCCATTTACTACGATCCCACAATGGCCCTTTCACATGTTCTGCAGTGAGCTCCCTTCCTACTGTATTGGGGCCCCCCAGGATCGCAGAAAACAAGATATATATGTCACCAGCATACCAAGAAAATATAAGGGTCCAAAGCAGTGGGAGAACTATCAGGGTTGCAAAGGTTGTCTTGCCTCCGGGCCCTGGTGTTCTGCCACTGTGAGGTTCCCCAGCCTCCTCTTGCTGTCCTGCCCCTCCTATTGACAGCGCTGGTCTGGCATCTCTTGGAATTTACAGGCTGGTTCTCCTGTCCTAAGGACAGGAGAAATCAGTCTGTTTTTTCTAACTGAGAGTCCTGGTGGAGTCCATCTTGCAACTCGCTCTTTTCCCTGCCAATGAGGATGCAGGGGAAGGAGCAGATCGGGGGGCCGTGGTTGTGTGAGCACTCGCATTATGCAGTGTCACCGAGCAGAGGGAGGGTGGAGGAATCACCCGCAGGAGCTGACTGGGGACGCTCTCTCTCTTAGACATTGCCTTTTTGTAAAAAAAAGAAAAAAAAATTTAATTGGGGGGGCACATGGTGGGGCACAGCATAATGTTGGGGGGTCAGGGCCCCCTCTGCCCCCCCCCTAGGGACGCCATTGCAGTAGGGAAAGTACTACATTTTAGTAGAGTGAGCACTATGTTGTACAATGTAGCATTTAGTAAAATAAGCTCTGCATTGTACAATGTAACATTTTAGTAGAGTGAGCACTATGTTGTACAATGTAGCATTTTAGTAAAGTAAGCTCTGCTTTGTACAATGTAACATTTTAGTAGAGTGAGCACTATGTTGTACAATGTAACATTGTAGCAAAGTGACCTCTGCTGTGTACACTGTAACTTTTTAATAGAGCAAGCTCTGCATTGTACAATGGAACATTTTAGTAGAGTAAGCTCTGCATTGCACAATATAACATTTCAGTAGGGTAAGTTCTACATTTTAGTAGAGTAAGCACTATGTTGTACCATGTAGCATTTTAGCAAAGTGAGCTCTGCTTTGTACAATGTAACATTTTAATAGAGAAAGCTCTGCATTGTAGAATGTAACATTTTAGTGGAGGGAGCAGCGCTTTTGTACAATGTAACATTTCAGTAGAGTAAGCACTATGTTGTACAATGTAACGTTTTAGTAGAGTAAGTACTGCATTATACAATGTAACATTTTATTAGAGTAAGTACTGCATTGTACAATGTAATATTTCAGTAGAGTAAGTACCACTGTGTACAATGTAACATTTCAGTAGAGTAAGTACCACTGTGTACAATGTAACATTTCAGTGGGGTATGCCTTGTTGTATGCAATGTTTTCTCTACAGCAAAACCACTAATAAACCACTTTTGATTTTTTTCAAAACACTTTTCTTCTCCTTTTTTTTTTTTAAAGTCAAACGCAGCACTTAAAGTTCCCACTAAGAAAAAAAAAACTATGAAATATGAAAAAGACATATATATATATATTTATATGGGAAAAAAACTCGAGCTGCACTAAAATGCCAATTATATCGTCTTACGGTCAGCTGCAGAGGTCACCGAGGATCAGTTTTAGGTCGTTTTCCAGCAGAATGTAACAGTAAACGAAGTACCGTCTGATCTTATTAGCGGTGACTTGTAGTAAGTATGACGTTTCTGCGTTTCTTAATGGCTGCAGCTTGTCAAAGGCATCAAAGTATCTCTTTCACGTTGTCAGAGTTATTTTTTATTTATTTATTTTTTCTCAGAAACGCGGAGAATATTCAGGGCAGCGAGTGCGGTGATACATAAAGCAGGTCAGCGCATTAATAAGTACAAGTTATTGTCAAATTAAATGTTGGAAAGTCTTCTAATGATTTAAATTGACACGTGGCGAGCTCCAGTCTATCAATATCATAACCCGGAATGAAGAGACGATGTGGAGATGAAAACACATATCTGAAGGGTAATTGGTGTTCAGTTGTGCTGGAAAAGAAAAAAGAAAATGCTCATTTTACCGGCGAGAAATTTCTTGGAATACCGCGTCATACAAATTTGCAATATTTAAAGGGAGGCTTCAGACATTTTTGGACATTTTGATCTATTTTTAAATTTTTTATTTATGCCTTTATTTATATTTAGTGGTTAATTTATTTGTATTTATTTATTTGAATTGATTAATTTATGTATGTGTGTATTTATTTATGTATTTATTTGCATTTATTATTTTATTTTTTTATTTATGTATTTATTTGTATTTATTTCTTTCTTTTTATTTATGTATTATTTATTTGTATTTATTAATTCATTTTTATTCATTTATTTTTTACATTTTTTACATGTGAAAGCCACAAGCTTATTGCAGACATCCAGCAATGGCCCCGATTTCTCTTTAAAGATATTTGAAGTGGAGTTTCAGGCCTAATTCTCTGCCCCCCCCCCCCTTCCTGTGCCACCATTATGGCGCATGCGCAGATATGCCAAAGAACTCTGCCCAGCCGTCAACTCCTGACAGCGGCCTTCGGCACAGGATTTATCCTCTTGCATTCGCAAAGATATGGAAGTTTTTAGGTGTTTGTGCTCTTTGCAAACAGGGCTGTTGTGACCTAAAGCCCTGTGGATGCCTAAAGTCCAGGAGGGCAGCGGGGGTGGGGGGGGGGGTTGGGGGCAGACATCATTCTCACCTAGGCAAGAAGTGCAGCTCAATAAATTTAAATAAAAAAATCTAACTGAAAAAAAGAGAGTATACTCTCACGGTAGACACTCCCCGGTCAGCACATCCGTGTATTAGGAAACATGAGAAAGAGACCCATAGTGCTCTCTGTCTCTACTGAGGAAGCCCAATTACAGGGCACAATGCGGGCCTACTGAGGAAGCCCAATCACAGGGTGTAACGCGGCCTACTGAGGAAGCCCAATCACAGGGCGCAATGCGGGCCTACTGGGGAAGCCCAATCACAGGGGGCGTAACGCGGGCCTACGGAGGAAGCCCAATCACAGGGCGCAATGTAGGCCTACTGAGGAAGCCCAATCACAGAGCACAATGTGGGCCTACTGAGGAAGCCCAATCACAGAGCACAATGTGGGCCTACTGAGAAAGCCCAATCACAGAGCGCAACATAGGCCTACTGAGGAAGCCCAAGCACAGGGTGCAACGCAGGCTTACTGAGGAAGCCCAATCACAGGGCGCAATGTGGGCCTACTGAGGAAGCCCAATCACAGGGCGCAACATAGGCCTACTGAGGAAGCTCAATCACAGGGTGCAACGCGAATAGGTGGGAGGAGCCGAGCACACATGGTAATTCTTCAGGGAGGTGTCAGGGACATGCCCCCTGGAAATTCCCCATCAACCCATCTTGGCATTACAGGGAGTGTCGCTGGCCTCATTATGTGGCACTGCGCCCAACTGTATTCAGGAGCTGCCTACTGCCAGAGAAAGAGGACCTGTCATGTCTACCAGCATCACCCAGGGTCACCGTCTGTTTCCTAGACTGAGATGCTGGCTCAGAGATGACACAATCCTATCAATAAATATTTTCTGCCCGTGTTCACAAATGTCAGACACAGATCGACCCCTGCTGCAGCAGCCTTTGACCTTGTCACCTACTGCAAATTCAGGGTTCATGTCAGTTGTGCATTTGCCCTGCATTTGGAAAGCACAGGAAATGCATTTCAGCAAATCCGATGGCTTTAAAAGGAGCAGTACACATGACAGTTCAAAGCCTCTGCCTGACCTCCTTTATGCCGCGCTGTCATTGGTCAGTGCTTTCAGGTTGAGGTCAGGGCTCTGTGCAGGCCAGTCAAGTTCCTCCACCTCAGAAATTTTAAAGGCGTGCCAAGGAAGGGGTTAACATTTAGGGGGGGGGTTGTTTGTTTTTGTTTATCGTTGTCTGCATATAGGTCTATAATTATCCCAAGGTGCTCTCCCGAGGCTATCGTAAACATCGATAAATAAATTGGGATCAGTCGTAGGCGGCGTCTCCCCATCCCTTCCGCTGGTGCAGTGAGATGAGATTCATGGTCTGCGGTTTGGAATACGGAATGCGGCCTTGTGTCATACATAATTCCGGGAATTCGATAAAAAATGTGCCGCTCTCAGCCGGAATTTAAAATTCAGTAAACACGCGGTGAGTCCTTGTCGGGTTTGGAGGGTCGGGTGCGGGAACTTAGCAGCCAGGTTGGGGAATTCGCTGGCTGCAAACTCACCTGATTAACCTGCGGCAGCCCTGAGCGGAGGCGTGCGTAGCGGTCTGAACCAGCCGCCGTCAGAAAAGCCACTAATTGCCGCCGTCACTAATGACAGGGAAAAAAAAAAATGTCTTTGCAGAAATGTACGCGGTCTTTGCTGAGGATTCATGGCTCTTCCCGGCTCTGTGCAGGCATAATGAAGCCAGATTTATGATTAAAATGTTTCTGGGTCCCTTTTTCACATTAATGGATGAGTTTTTGTGTGTTGCAGAGCATTGCTCTATAACAGCTTGTTCATGCGCTGGGAACTGTGCGCCCTGTGCGTCATGTACTCCTAAACACTACACCCTGTGTGTAGCACACTCCTGAACCCTTCACCCTGAGAGTAGCGTACTTCTGAATCCTGCACCCTGTACATAGCACACTCCTGAACCCTGCACCCTGTGTGTAGCCCAGCCCTGAACCCCCTGCATAGTGCATCCCCGAACCCTGCACCCCGTCTCTAGCACACCCCTAAACCCTGTGCATAGCACACTCCTGAACCCTGTGCACAATGCACCCCTGAACCATGTGCATAGCACACTCCTGAACCCTGCACCCTGTGTGTAGCCCAGCCCTGAACCCCCTGCATAGTGCATCCCCGAACCCTGCACCCCGTCTCTAGCACACCCCTAAACCCTGTGCATAGCACACTCCTGAACCCTGTGCACAATGCACCCCTAAACCATGTGCATAGAGCACTCCTGAGCCCTTTACCCTGAGTGTAGCGTACTTCTGAATCTTGCACCCTGTACATAGCACACTCCTGAACCCTGCACCCTGTGTGTCACGTACTCCTGAACCCTACACCCTGTGTGTAGCCCAGCCCTGAACCCTGTGCATAGTGCATCCCCGAACCCTGCACCCTTTCTCTAGCACACCCCTAAACCCTGTGAACAGCACACTCCTGAATCCTGTGCACAGCGTACCCCTGAATCATAAGCATAGCACACCTCTAAACCCTGCACCCCATGCATAACACACCCCTGAACCCTGTGCATAGAGCACTCCTGAACCCTGCACCCTGTGTGTCACTTACTCCTAAACCCTGCACCCTGTGTGTAGCCCAACCCTGAACCCTGTGCATAGTGCATCCCCAAACCCTGTAACCTGTCTCTAGCACACCCATGAATCCTGTGCATAGCACACCCCTGAACTCTGCACCCTGTGCACAGTGCACCCCTGAACCATGTGCATAGCACACCTCTAAACCCTGCACCCTGTGCATACCGAACCCCTGAAACCTGTGCATGGTACACTCCAGAACCCTTCACCCTGAGTGTAGTGTACTTCTGAATCTTGCACCCTGTACATAGCACAAGCCTGAACCCTGCACCCTGTGTGTCACGTACTCCTGAACCCTACACCCTGTATGTAGCCCAGCCCTGAACCCTGTGCATAGTGCATCCCTGAACCCTGCACCCTGTCTCTAGCACACCCCTGAATCATGTACATAGCACACCCCTGAACCCTGCACCCTGTGCATAACGAACCCCTGAACCCTGTGCGTAGCACACCCCTGAACTCTGAACCTTGTGCATAGCGCAACTCTAAACACTGCACCTTGTGTGTATCGCACTCCTGTACACTGCAACCTCCTCCCTTAGTGCACTCTTAAACCCTGCACCCTGTGCGTAGTGCATCCTTAAGCCCTGAACCCTGTGCATAGCATGGTTCCGACCCCTGCAATCTATGCGTAGCGCACTCCTGAACCCTAAAACTTGCACCCTGTATATTGTGCACTCCTGAACCCTGCACCCTGTGTGTAGTGTGACCTTGAATCCTGCAATCTATGTGTGGCATACTCCTGAACCTTGCACCCTGTGCATAGCCCACCCCTGATCCCCGTACCCGGTGCAGCCCTTCATCCTGCACCCTGTACATAGGGCACCCCTAAGCCCTGAACCCTGCATTCTGTGCATAGTGTACTCCTGAACCTTGCACCCTGTAGGTGGCACACCTCTGAACCCTGAACCCTATGCTTAGCACATCCCTGAACCAAGCACACCGTACGTAGTGCACCCCTAAACCCAGAAACCCTGTGCGTAGTGAAGCCCTGAACCCTGCACTCTGTGCATAGTTGCACCTCTTTGTATTTATTAACGCACCTTTAATATCCTCCCACTGTTGCACAGTGCAATTTAGCCACACCCACCATGGGACATGGCCACCTTGCTACTCTTGCTGGGTGGGGGTTGAGTTCCTGCACCTATTCTCTGATAAAAGAAAAAAGTGTAAATAAATAGTGTGTGACTGGAGGGGGGGGGGGGGGGGGCAGCACTGTGGTAAATGTCAGAGCTATAGAAATGTATAATAATAATAATAGTATGTGACTGTGGGGGGTCACTAGAGTGTAAGCTCCTCTGGTACAGAGACTGATATGACTGGCTCAGTGTTCCCTGTACAGCACTGCGGTATATGTCAGAGCTATATAAATGTATAATAATAATAGTAGTGTGTGACTGGGGGGGGGGCAATTAGAGTGTAAGCTCCTCTGGTATCAGACCTAAATACATGTGAAAACCTTAAGAAAAAAACTCTGCTCCTTTTCTCTTTCTTATACAAATAGGGATGAAGGCATGACTAGATCCGGTCCCTGCCTCATTCAAAGTCCCCAAAAATTTCATTTTTTCTTTAAAAAAAAAAAGACATTATTGTGAAAAGGGATACATAAAAAAAATACAAACAAAAAGTAGAAAAAAATAAAAACAAAAAAGGGCAATTCAGTGTGGGATAAAAAGATACCTAACAACTACTTACAACGGTAAATGAATTGAATGAAGATAATGAAGACAAGATAGGAGTATCGCAGTCTAAGGTGGGGAAATAACGAGGAGATTAAAGTTGCCCATTAAAGTCTAGCAAGCAAAGGTTGTTATTTATGAAGCTTATAATGATTTGTTTTCCTTAGCTGTGTCTTTTTGCTGTTGTTTGTGTAGGTTGTGTTAGTTTTTTTTTTTTAATTTATATATATATCTTGCCGCAGTACTAACAAACTGCTTATTATTAGACTTTTGTTGGATAATACAAACAACCTGAACATAGAGGGAGGAGTTGTTCTAATGGTGGCCACTGGGGGTACTATTTCTTTAGAGAGTTCCATCTTATTCTATAATCCAACATATGTACATACAGTATGAGGCAAAATCTGTTGATGGTTGATAAGGTATGGTTTAAAAAGGAAAATTCCTTTCTGTAAAAAAAAAAAAAAAAAATATATATATATATATATATATATATATATATATATATATATATATATATATATATATGTGTGTGTGTGTATATATATATATATAGAGAGAGAGAGAGAGAGAGAGAGAGAGAGAGAGAGAGAGAGAGAGAGAGAGAGAGAGAGAGAGATCACTATATATATATATATATATATATATATATATATATATATATATATATATATATCTTTTTTTTTTTTATGTATTTTTTTTACAGAAAAGGAATAGTATGAAAAGGAATATTCCTTTCTGTAAAAAAAAATACATAAATTAAAAAAAAATATATATATATATAGATGTATCTATGTATATGTATAGATGTATATATATCTTTTATTTTAGTTATGTATTTTTTTTTTCACTGAAAGGAATATTCCTTTTTATACTATTCCATATCAATCATCAACAGATTTTGCATCATACTGTATGTACATATGTTACTGTATATATATATATTTTTTTTTTATATATATATATATATATTATATATATATTATATATATTTTTTCATGCAGTATGATGCAAAATCTGCTGATGATTGATAATGAATAGTATGAAAAGGAATATCATTTACATGATAGATAAATAGATAGAAAGATAGATAGATAGATAGATAGATAGATAGATAGATAGATAGATAGATAGATAGATAGATAGATAGATAGATAGATAGATAGAGAAAAATAAATAACATAATAATATTTTTAATATTAAAAATATTATTATTATTATTATTATTATTATTATTATTATTATTATTATTACTATTTTTTTCTATATTAAATGTGTCTTTACACATATTTGGTATAATGTATTTTATATAAAATAAAAATAGTGTCAATAATATATATTTTGTTCTATTTGTTTTTAATTAAATAAGTAGTATATATTTTGAATTATTTTTTTTTTGTTTTTTTTTTTTTTTGCTTTTCTACTGTAAAAATCAGTGAATTTCAGTGCTTCTCTTCGGTTACATTTTGTCAAGGTTGTGGCTGTTTTTTTTTGTTTTGTTTTTTTATGTGCATATTTTGGACCTCTGTGTAAAAACCACAAAGCAATTTTCTTTTTTTTTTTTTTTTTTGTTGTTCTCTTGATATGCCAAATTTTTAAATTGCTTCTTTTATGATGTCGTTATAAGTTTGATCAACACTTTTGTTAAGCATCGCTCCGGTCCAGATGGGCACAGCCACAGACACAAAGCTGTGAAATGTGGAAGCCAAACTACATTGGGAGGATGGCTGACCCGTTCGCTTTTGCTGCATCAGCACTGTAGGAATAGAAATACATTAAGCTGGGAGGAACTGTGCATTGGAGTTCAGATATTTGATGTTTTGGTGAAAAGATGCATTCTTGGTCACTATGCATTGCGCCAACCTGTGCTTTAAAGCTGTGGTTCTCAGCCCTGTCCTCGAGTACACCCACAACAGGCCATGTTTGCAGGTTTTCCTTCATCTTGCACAGGTGCTTTTAATCAGAGTCAGTGGCTTGGTATTTTGGACAGCTATTTTATCCAAGAGAAATTCCCAAAACATGGCCTGTTGGGGGTACTTGAGGACCGAGGTTGAGAGCCATTGCTTTAAAAGGCGATGCACAGCTTGCACTATTGTTGGGCATTTTTCACCAATGCATGTTAGTCCGTGTCCATGTTAGTGAATGGCTCCACGTTGCACAAAAAGCAATAATGTGCCTTGCCATGCATTGCGGTACGGTGTGTGTGGTAACAGCATGGTTTGAACGGGCCAGAAAACCTAAACAAGACAGTCATTAAATAAAGAACGCCCCCCAATGTAACAAAGTGTCATCACTAAGAATCAGATGCAATCCTGCCTCCCACGTACCAGAGATTCAGGAAGCTGACCCACCCACTGCACATGTGAGGAGCTCTGTGAGTTGTGGCTACAGTGAGTCCAATTGCTCTTTTAGCATAAATACAAATGACTAGCTTCTGATGTTTATGAAATATCTATTTCTACGTGTAGGTCTCTTTCTTCTTGTAGGTAGAACAACTATGAAATGGCAGTCACTAGTGGGTACACACAGGTGGGATTGCAACTTTTTTTGGTCAGAACCGGTGGCGGCTGTGTGCTTTTCTTTTTGTTTTGGGTGGGGGGCAAACAACGACTCCATCTAGTATTTTGTAAGTCTTCTAGGCATGGAATGAACGACGACATATTGCAACATCTATCCTTTTTTTCATCCTTCAAGAACAACCTCTTTTAGAGCCTGGATGCTGGATGGAGAGTGATGGTCGTCTCTTCAGAATTTCCCCATAGGTGTTCCCCCCCGATTGGGTTCAGATCAGGAGACGGCAGCTGAATCACTTTCACCCGGTTCTTCTTCAGAAATGCAACAGTAGCCTTCGATGTGTGTTTTTGGATCATTGTCATGTTGGAAAAGCGCACAACGACCAAGGGCACAGAGTGGTGGTGGCAACTTCTCTTTCAATCTAGAGCAGTACATCTGTGAATTCATGACACCATCAATTAAATGCAGCTCCCCGACACCAGCAGAACTCATGCAGCCCCACAGAAGGACAACGCCACCACCATGTGTCACTGTAGACACCATGCATTTTTTTTTTTAACTCCTCATACTCCTCATACTCCTCCCTATACAGTTTTGAAGCCATCAGTTCCAAAAACATTTGGTCTCATGACTCCAGAGTACAGAGTCCCAGTAGTCTTCTTCTTTTTTCAGCATGGGCCCTGGCAAATTCTAGGAGGGCTTTTTTGTGGATAGGCTTTAGGAGAGGCTTCCTTCGTAGACGACACCCATTGCATGCCGTTCCTCTGCAGTGTACGCCGTGTTGTGCCACAGGAAACAATCACCCCAGTTTGGCTTTGTACTTCTTTATCTAACTGCAGTGAACTTGCATGGCCATTTTCTTCAACCCTTCTCATCAGAAGACGCTTCTGTCATTGAAGGTGATAACTTCCGTGGACGGCCTTGACATCTCTGTGAGAGGGTTGCAGTTCCATCTTTGTTACATTTCTGTATCACATTTGTTCTGACTGATAAGTAGAGCTTTGATGATCTTCTTGTAGCCTTCACCTTTCTTCTGTAAAGAAATTATTTTCTTTCTCAGGCCTTGTGACATTTCTCTTCCATGTGGTGCCATTGCTGACAGCATGAAATGGGAGGGGTTTTCTTTGTTAAGTAAACGCCCCCTTTTATAATCACCTGTCTGCAGGACACATGTTTAATGAATAATTACACTCACCTGTAGATGAATTCTTCTTAATTAGGATTTTGTTGTCTAAAATTTAGCTTGGATCCTAAGACCTTCATTGGGGTGTATTCATTATTGTAAACATGGTCTTGAATGAATTTGTTAGGAAAAACACTTTTTTTTGTGTGTGACAAATCTGTTGGGGTGTACTAATTTATGCTGAGCACTGTGTGTGTGTATGTATATATATATATATATATATATATATATATATATATATATATATATATCGCCTTGAGGCGATTCAGTTTGCATTTGCAGCGCTTTATAATTTTTTCATTCATTTATATATATATATATATATATATATATATATATATATATATATATATATATATATATATATATATATATATATATAATAATAATAAATATATATAGATATTATTATTATTATTATTATTATTATTATTATTATGTTTATATATAATATCATTTTTTCATTCATTCATATATATATATATATATATATATATATATATATATATATATATATATATATATGAATGAATGAAAAAATTATATTATATATATATATAAACATAATAATAATAATAATAATATATATATAATTTAATGTAATTTTTTTTAAATTAAATGTACTTATTTATTTATTTCCCTAAATATAATTTTGAAAATCAGGTTGGGTTTTTTTATAATAATAATAATAATTATATATATATATTTATTTATTAAATGTATTTATTTATTTATTTATTTTTTTTCCCTAATTATAGTTTTGTAAATCAGGTGGGTTTTTTTTTTTTAGATTTACTTTAGTCTCCTGAATCAGCTAATATGTTCATTACGCTGTCTGTCATACAGATGTCTACTAGAGGGAACACCTACAGTTCTTTAAATCAAATATTTTCTTGAAAACATCACACAGCAAGGAAAGGTGGAAAACTCAACTGTAAAAATATCATATAACATTATAAAAAAAAAATAATAATAATTCATTGACAATGTGCATTGGTTCCCATTTAAAAAAAAAAACTCTTCCCCCCACCTCAAAACGTACAAATTGGGGCGATGATCCATCTCATTTGATTTACTGACCTGTAATTGTTAGTTTGCGGCTGTTTCTGATCTTTTATTCATTCTTCGGAACTGGCATATGACCAGACCCCCTGCCCGTCTACGGTGTGACGCAGTGCGGTTTTCAGACCGTTGTAGAAACAAACCACAAAGGGCGACAAAATGGTGTCACTTCGGCCGCGCGCTGTCAGTCTGGTGGCAAGTGTTGAGTCATGATTTGTGGCAACCATCCAGCGTGAAATTTTAATTAGATTCATTTGGTAATACATTATCTTTGGCAAGATTATTAGACAAAACTCATCAGGCTGGAAGGCGAGGGATCAGAAAGCCGGAGAGTTTGCTAACTTGTATCAACAATTTTTGGGGGAAAATCAAAGTGGACACAAGAGTAAAAAAAAAAAATCAAACAAGTGCAGGGGACCCGTCATGCATGGGGAGTGCCACCATAGTGTCCTTAGCTACTGTATTACATTGAGGATCTAGTCATTTGAGCAGATCTGCACCCCATGTGGTTGACATACCGGGAAGCAGTGGCGGCTGATGGTATTTTTTTTGGGGGGGGCAGCAAACAACCCACCCATCCTCGCCCCCCCCCGGTCGGTCACTCGGTCACCAGCCCCGCACTTACCCCATCTAGGTCACGGGCAACACTTCCTCTGGGTAGAGGCTTCACTCTGCGTCTCCCCCCTCCTCTGCTTTGGCGGCTTCCCCTGCATCTTCTCCCTCCTCCTCCTCCTCGGTGGCCAATAAGATCGCTTCTTCTCTGGCCAATCGGGTGACAGGTCTCAGGTCCCGCTTCTTGATTGGCCGGGAGGAGAATCAGGAAGACAATAACGAATATTACTTTGCTATTGTCACACAACTGGGTGGGCTCCATGCGTCCGGTGCCCTGCATGTAGATTAGGGGCCGGGCGCATGGATTAGGGGGGCGGTGTCCCTGCGCCCTGTATGGAAGGGCCGCCACTGCCAGGACAGCCTTGGGTAGATAAGGGAAAGGGTTGTTGCGGCTGTCAGTAAAGGTGGAGATGCAGTATGGGGTGTGCATACTATGGGGGTTAAGAGAGGGGGTACATAGTAAGGCAGGACCATGGTAAAAAGTTTGCTTTGCACTTGTTACCTATATGTGGTATTCCTCCAAATTATGGCATTCAGGTGTATCCAATGAAGGGTGCTGTTAATGCTACAACATACATAGACATTTTAGACAGTTGTGCCCTTCCAATTTTGTGGTAAGCTTGTTGTGGAAAGCTCTTTTTTTTGTTCCAGCATGATTGCGCCCCTGAGCACAAAGCCTCCTCCATAAAGACATGGTTTGACCAGTTTGGTGTGTAGGAACGTGACCTTGTGGTAAGAGTTTGGTGAAGACCCTTTTCTGTTCCAGCATGACTGTGCCCCTGTGTCCAAAGCCAGTTCCATAAAGACATGGTTTGACCAGTTTGGTGTGGAGGGGAACGTGACTTTGTGTTAAGAGTTTGGTGAAGAGCCTTTTCTGTTTCACCATGACTGTGCTCCTGAGCTCAAAGCCAGCTCCATAAAGACATGGCTTGACCAGCTCAGTGTGGAGAAACGTGACCTCGAAGTAACAGTTTTGTGTAGACCATTTTCTATTCAAGTATGACTGTGCTCCTTTGTATAATGCCCACTCCACAAAGGCATGGTTTGGCCAGATTGGTGTGGAGGAATATGTGACCTTGTGGTAACAGTTTGACCAGTTTGGTGTGAAGGAACGTGACCTTGTGGTAACAGTTTGGTGAAAACTCTTTTCTGTTTCACCATGACTGTGCTCCTGAGCACAAAGCCAGCTCCATAAAGACATGGCTTGACCAGCTCAGTGTGGAGAAACGTGACCTCGAAGTAACAGTTTTGTGTAGACCATTTTCTATTCAAGTATGACTGTGCTCCTTTGTATAACGCCCACTCCACAAAGGCATTGCCAGATTGGTGTGGAGGAATATGTGACCTTGTGGTAACAGTTTGACCAGTTTGTTGTGAAGGAACGTGACCTTGTGGTAACATTTTGGTGAAGACCCTTTTCTGTTTCAACATGACTGTGCTCCTGAGCACAAAGCCAGCTCCATAAAGACATAGCTTGACCAGCTCAGTGTGGAGAAACGTGACCTCGAAGTAAGTTTTTTGTAGACCATTTTCTATTCAAGTATAACTGTGCTTCTTTGTAAAAAAGCCCACTCCACAAAGACATGGTTTGGCCAGCTTGGTGTGGAGGAATATATGACCTTGTAACAGTTTGACCAGTTTGGTGTGAAGGAACATGACCTTGTGGTTCCAGTTTGGTGAAGACCCTTTTATGTTTCAGCATGACTATGCCCCTGTGTACAAAACTAGCTCCATAAAGGCATACTGTAGCTTGACCAGTTTGGTCTGGAGGAACTTGGCCTCAACCCAGCTAAACACCTTTAGGGGGAACTGGCGTTCCAATTGCTAGCAAGGTCTTCTCACCCAACATCAGTATCTGACCACACAAGTGCTCTTTGGTCTGAATGAGCTGAAATTCCCACATTAACCTAAATCCTAAAATCTTGTGGAAAGCCTTCTCAGAAAGGTGAAGGTTTCTATAGCCACAGAGGGGGGGAAACAACACTATATTAATGGTCATGGTTTTGGAATGGGATGCCCAACAAGGTCATAGGTGTGATGGTCAGGGGTCCCCAGTGTTTTGCTATGTAGAGTAGCTATCCCTAGATCTTGTCCTATATACTTGTTTTAGATTAGTGACTCAAAAGACTGCCAAGCAATCACCAATTTAATGGCCGCAATCTGACTCAAAGTATTTCCCTCATGGCAGGTTTCCTTTAAGGCGCAATCTAAACTTTTTCCTTCTAATGAGAGTTTGTTTTTAGACGTCTGGTTTAGATAATACCCGTGAAAAAAAAATCCACAATTTTGAGTCGGATGACAAGCCTGGAAACTAAAAGCAAGCCATTAACAAAAAGGTTAAAAGCTCGCGGAGCTTCCGTTTTGAGGTGTCTCGCCACTAGGAGACACTACTTTAATGAGTCAAGCGCAATGGATTTAATGGTTCCTCTTTAAACCCTTTTTTTTTTGATTGGCAGCAGCACTTAGTCTGCACCGTGTCCTTACTGATGTAAATCACCCGACTTCTACGGCTACAATTTAGTTGCGGTAATAAATTAACGTGGCTGACTTCTAAGAGTCTACCCGTTTATTTTCAGTAAGCGTGATGCAAAAGATTGCTTCGGATTGAGTCTTGGAAGGAAACCTGATGATTTAAGGGATCATTGAGTCTTATGGTCAGCGCTCCCACGGTGTACACCTGTGCTCCACAGCGGCTCAACAGACCGTATCTGAGCAGAACTGTGTCCTTTTCGGAAAGGCTTTCTGCCTTGTCCAGGGCTGATCCTCGAGTTCAGTGACCCTTAAAGTGTATCCAAACCCAAACACTTAATCCCAATATGTTGTTGCATATGCTCCTGCAATATTAGAATGCTTAAGTTCCCATTTACATTCATACAGGGCATGACTGCATTGCATGGCAATGTGTTGGCGCATTACAGTGCCATTCATTTTTCAATAGCAGACCAATGCACTA